>OLKM01000037.1:682783-691563 GCA_900291075.1 Melanogrammus aeglefinus
TTGATTTTTGAGGTCTGTCCAGTCAGTGTATATGTAGTGTGTGTGTGTGTGTGTGTGTGTGTGTGTGTGTGTGTGTGTGTGTGTGTGTGTGTGTGTGTGTGTGTGTGTGTGTGTGTGTGTGTGTGTGTGTGTGTGTGTGTGTTTGTGTGTGCGTCTGTGCATGCATGTGTGTGTGTGTGTGTGTGTGTGTGTGTGTGTGTGTGTGTGTGTGTGTGTGTGTGTGTTTGTGTGTGTGAGAGAGAGAGAGAGAGAGAGAGAGAGAGAGAGAGAGAGAGAGAGAGAGAGAGAGAGAGAGAGAGAGAGAGAGAGAGAGCGAGAGCGTGCCAGTCAGTGTGTCTTTGTGCATGTGCTGTGCATGTGTGTGTGTCTGTGTGTGTGTGTGTGTGCGTGTGTAAATATGAGAAACTGGAAAATGCTTGGGCATGCACGATCTTCACAGGTATGCAAGCCATGCAGTGAGCATGCTTGCGGGTTTGTGATTTCTAAAGGCTATCCCCGGAATCCCCCAAGCCTGGGATGATCCCGGTTCAAACGTTGCATAACTCTGCAGGGTCCAGCCGCTGAAAGTCACAATATGTCCTCCAGCATTATACCCCACCAGGGGATCAGGGCTGGTGAGTGTGTAAGTCTGTGCATGCTGATGTTGATGCCGCTAATGTAAATGTCTGCATCCCTGTCTCCAAATGCCCACAAGGACATGGCCCAGATTGTTATCGGTGTTATTAACGTGTCTGCATGGACATCTTCAAGAAACCCACGATACCGGGTGTATACATTTAACGGGAATACATTCAATTCAATTCAATTCAATTGTATTTTGTATAGCCCTTAATCACCAGTAAAGTCTCAAAGGCCTTAACAGGCCAAATATTCATGAACACCCCTCTGACCTTAGCCCCCAAGAGGGCAAGAAAATACTCCCTTAATTAGCAAGGAAGAAATCTTGAAGAGGTACGCAGAGTGGGGTATCCCCCCTTCCAGGGATGGTCAGGGGTGCAACGGGTACCATTGTTGACACACATACAAACATATATACAGGCGAAACATTTTAACTCGGTGATGGCGATGATGTGAATACTTGAACACTGACTGAATACTGTGCCATCTTTTTAAACACAGGAATCCGGCTAAATACCTTGGCCAGTGTAGCCAGGTATATTGAATATACAAAGGTGCTACATAGGTGTATATCTGTCCTCCTAACACCTTTGATAAATAAATAAACAGACTAGGATCACCCATATGCTTTCATGGCAAATTATGTAAAAGTTGTGCCAAAGACTGAGACCATCATACCAAAATGATTATGATTCATCGTTGCTTTTATGCGTGATAATCCGCCCAGACAACCCTCTTGATCGATCCTAGAACATACTTAAGACTAGCTAGCTACTGTACCCCCCCCGCTCCTGTACACTCCTCCCTCCCTCCCTCCCTCCCTCCCTCCCTCCTCCCTCCCTCCCTCCCTTCTCTCCCTCCCTTCCTGACTTTCTGCCATACTTAAGACTAGCTAGAGCTACTGTACCCCCCTCCGGCCTCTTTACATCCCCCTCCCTCCTCCCTCCCTCCCTCCCTCCCTCCCTCCCTACCCGCTCCTCCCTTCTCTCCCCTCCTTCCTGACTTTCTGCATAACTTAAGACTAGCTAGCTACTGTACCCCTCCCGCCTCTTTACCCTCCCCCTCCCTCCCTCCCTCCCTCCCTCCTCTCCCTCCCTCCCTCCCTCCCCCCTCCTCCTCCCTCCCTCCCTCCCTCCCTTCTCTCCCTCCCTTCCTGACTTTCTGCCATACTAAGACTAGCTAGCTACTGTACCCCCTCCCGCCTCTTTACCTCCCCCTCCCTCCCTCCCTCTCTCCCCCTCCCTCCCTCCCGACCTCCCTCCCTCCCATCCTTACCTCCTTGCTCCCTTCCCTCCCCACCTTCTCCAGAAGGCTGCCATCGTACCTATGGCACAGAACAGGCACCCGGCGGGTATTGAAATAAACTCTGGGAGTGGCGTGCTGATTCCAATTAGCAGTCTGTTGTTTCACACTGTGGGCGGCGGAGCTTGTTATTCTGAGCATGAAGAGAGTCTGAGGAGGACCGCTCTGCGCCGCCCGCCGCGCAATCAGCCTCTACGACTCTTTCGAACCCACCGAGCAGCTGATTGCCACATTCAAGCGACACCATTCTCACCCCGTGAGCCCAGCCGCAGGGCAGGCACGCCTCGGGAAGAACACCCCTCCGCCCCCACCCCCCACGCACGTAGGTGCACACGCACACACACACTCGCACAAGCGCGCACGCACACACACACACACATACGTGCATACGTGGACACACACATATATGCAAACACACACACACACACACACACACACACACACAGGCGTGTACAGACATAGGTGCATAAGCGCGCACACATATGCGAAAACTCACACGCACACGCGCACACACACACACACACACACACACACACACACACACACACACACACACACACACACACACACACACACACACACAGACATACATGCACTAAGGCTCACACACATGCACATACATGCACACACACACACACACACATATCCGCGGACACACACACACACATACGGGCACACAGACGCACACACAAACATACACTCACACATAAGCGCGTACACATGCGCAACCTTCCAATGAGGTATAATATGTCCCCCCCCTCACCTTAAAGACTGGTGTCGCCGCGGTTAGCCTCAGAGTGCTAAGCGGCCATAATAAACCGGGCCAACAAGAGGCTACAAAAAAGACGAGGGAAAGAAAAAAATAAACGTATAATTTGTCTTTTGCACAATTATAATTTAGGGTGTGCGTACTAATGCCATATTATAGACGGCAATTATATGCCTTGATTAAAAGCTAGCGGATTACAATGGAGGATCCAATTGCAAGGCAACGCAGAGTCTTTGTTTTGCTCCCCCACAGTGGCACGCATCAGTAGACTCAGAGGAAGAGCTCCAGATGCCAGGATGGAGGCTGCTTGATTGTGTGCTCGTCAAATCATGGTGCTTGGCTGGCTCTGATTGCTGTTCAGAAGGAACTGTTTTCAATTAAACGATAGGGTCCACAGCCACAAATAATTTAAAAAGCCGTCGCTTTATCACTCTCTCGCTTTCTCTCTCTCTGTTTGTCTGTCTCTCTCTCTCTCTCTCTCGTTCTATCTCTCTGTCTCTGTCTGTCTGTCTCTGTTTCTGTATCTATGTTTGTCTGTCCGTCTCTCTCGTTCTCTTTGTTTGTCTGTCTGTCTCTCTCTCATTCTATCTCTGTCTCTCACTGTCCGTCTCTCTCTCTCTCTCTCTCTCTCTCTCTCTCTCTCTCTCTCTCTCTCTCTCTCTCTCTCTCTCTCTCTCTCTCTCTCTCTCTCTCTCTCTCTCTCTCTCTCTCTCTCTCTCTCTCTCTCTCTCTCTCTCTCTCTCTCTCTCTCTCTCTCTCTCTCTCTCTCTCTCTCTCTCTCTCTCTCTCTCTTTTCTTTCTCGCGTTGCTAAAATCTCACAGTAGTCATGTTGTACATGTGCAACATGCCAATATGTTTTAATGGTTATTATGACATACTTAGGAGTAAATGATCACATACAAATAATTGTATGTTTTCATATTGGAGCACATCACATCAAAAGCCACTCCCAAATCAGGTATCGGATCCAGGGGTGAATTTAGAATTCAGAATCTCAGTCAGATGGTGTTATTCAGAACACTTAGGGGGTGAATATCAGGCGATCCTTGGTCTACAGTGCACACGCCCACCACTGCACTGATCTCTTCCCCTCTAGCTAACTCCAGGTGAAGGCTGGAGGGACTGCCGCAGTTCAGCGGTGACTGACTAACCCACCGTGCACCCTCATGGGGAATAAGACAAAGGAGGGCAGGGGTGTCTACCGTAGAATTGAAGAATGGACATAGAATGGGATTTTGGAATGGAGGTTGGGGGTGGGTTAATGAAGGTAATACTGAGGGATGGATTAAAGTGTCAGAGACCCCCCCCACACCACCCACTCACCCCCCAAAAAGGAGAGGTGACGGTTGAATGTGTGTGTGTGTGTGTGTGTGTGTGTGTGTGTGTGTGTGTGTGTGTGTGTGTGTGTGTGTGTGTGTGTGTGTGTGTGTGTGTGTGTGTGTGTGTGTGTGAGTTGAAAGTACAGAAGCTAATATAAAGAGGCCATGGTCAGATAGATGTCTGTTGGAAGGGATGTCTTCTGAGATGGACAACTGACGCTGGGGCGATGAGGAGGTGGGGGAGGAGAGAGGGAGATGGACACATGGAGGGTCAAAGGTAATGAAACCACGGGGCCAAGGATTCTGCACTGATAGCGGAGTTATAACAGACCAATACACCGAGCGTCTGAGAGGCAGCCAACTTGTATCCAGACAACAAAACAACGCAAGCAATGCAACACGTTTTCGTCCTAGGAAAGCTCACTCTGCCGAGTGTTTGCCTGATGCTCGCCCAACAACCAACTCCTCACATCGTGTGCCTCTATCCACCTATAGGAACACAGCATAATCAAAGAGAGAGAGACAGAGAGGGAGGGAGTCACAGAGTCAGAGAGAGAGAGGGAGCAAGAGAAAGAGAAAGAGAGAGAGAGAGAGAGAGAGAGAGAGAGAGAGAGAGAGAGAGAGAGAGAGAGAGAGAGAGAGAGAGAGAGAGAGAGAGAGAGAGAGAGAGAGGAGAGAGAGAGAGAGAGAGAGAGAGAGAGAGAGAGAGAGAGAGAGGAGGGGGAGAGGGGGAGAGGGGGAGAGATGGGTTCAGATCGAGGGAGAAAAAGCGAAAGAGACGGCGAGAGAGTCAGAGCGAGAGATGACTTGATGGAGGTATAACGTCCAGAGGCTAATGCACCCTGAGCGCTACGGGACATTAGCAGTTCGGCGCGGGTCGCTCCAAATCGCTCCCCTCAGGCCCGCCTGGGCGATCGCCGCAGCCCCCTCTCGCCAGACCCCCATAGCTCAGTGAGAGGGGTCACAGGCGGAGGCGGCTCTCCACTCCATTTAGCCGTGTTCCCATGATGGATGGACGCGGCCAGGGATGGGTGGGTGGGTGGAGGAGGAGAGAGCAGAGAGGTATACGGTGCCCTTACTGAGTGCACGGGAAGAAGAAGAAAAAAAAAAGACCTGGATCCACCAGGGACCTGTGTTGCTCCTCGCAATAGCTCGCCCTGCGAATGGCGCGGCGATAATGGCCGGTAATGGGTAGAAGCCAACGGTTGTTACGTGGACAGAGTTTGGAAACTCTGGACTTGCTCATGCCGCTAGTTCCTCTGGATGCTTCACGGCGGTGTTGGGATTTGCATACGCACTGACTCATGCAAAGTGAAGAGGCTCTCACTGCGACGGCATCTAGGACGACCGGACAGCGTTTCTTTTTCCTATCTTGGAAAGTGAAACGCAAATTGTGGAGCACATTTGATATTGACAAGAAAAACATGTTCAGGCTTTTACTTGGGATGAAGTGCGCGTGTGTTCAAAGGCCCTGCGTTAAGGCTCTGGTTGTGTGTGTGTGTGTGTGTGTGTGTGTGTGTGTGTGTGTGTGTGTGTGTGTGTGTGTGTGTGTGTGTGTGTGTGTGTGTGTGTGTGTGTGTGTGTGTGTGTGTGTGTGTGTGTCTGTGTGTCTGTGTTGTGTGTTTGTGTGTTTGTGTTTGTGTATGTGTGTTTGTGCAGGCCATAGACAATATATTGAAAACTGAATGAAAAAGCAAGATGAATAGGTTTATTTTAGCATGGTGTTATAATGAAGCTCAAACAAGGTACAACATGAGATTACTCAATGTCACACCACAGTGCATGCAAAAGCTTGGCTGCCTGCCTAGATTGGAGCTATATCCAATTTGTTGTATCTCAACCGGTTCTTGGGTCCTCTCCAGTATCCCTAATATGTTTTTCCAGTTCAAAATGCATGTTTCGGTGTGTTACGAGCAATGAGCTACACCGCACCCATTCCACATGACCAAGGCGCCCAAAGTTCTGTCTTGTGTTGACAGGGACAGTGAGCTTTAATCCGCTGGCATCCAAGATAGTATCACTAATTTGTTGAGCCACTGGTGGCTCATAAGTTCACTGGATGGTCCTATTTCGAACAATGAAATGAAAACGACTTAACAACATCAATGAATATCACTAAAGTGGTGAGTTACGAAGGGAGGTGGAGGCCAGAGACTCATGAAATACGAAACTGCTGTATCCATGTATCCAAGCGTGTCTTCGCCTATTTGCTTCACATGATGCTAGCACAGCTAACGGCAAAGCTACAGCAGCATTCAAACATTTATTTCCCTGTCTTTGATGAAATGTAAAAAAAAAAAAAAAAAAAAAGGTATGGGAGAAACGTATGAAGAAATCAGCAAAAAACGAAGTGAGAGTGTGATACTGAGAGCGTTTAAGAGCGTGTGTGAATGAGGATGAGGGAGAGAGAGGAGAGAAACAGAGAGAGAGAGAGAGCGAGAGGGAGACAGAGAGAGAGCGAGGGAGAGTAGGAGAATGAGAGAGAGAAAAGGAGCGAGAGAGAGGCTGCCTGTGTGGGATGAGGTAGGCAGGCTGGCTCCTTGGAGGGACTGGGAGGGCGAAGGGTCATTATTGACCGAATGAATTTTTAAAGAGGGCCCTAGTCGCAGGGCACTGTGTGTGTGTGTGTGTGTGTGTGTGTGTGTGTGTGTGTGTGTGTGTGTGTGTGTGTGTGTGTGTGTGTGTGTGTGTGTGTGTGTGGATATCGTTGCGTGAGTGTCTGCAAACGCAACTGCATCTGTGTGCATATACGTGTGTGTGTGTGTGTGTGTGTGTGTGTGTGTGTGTGTGTGTGTGTGTGTGTGGTGTGTGTGTGTGTGTGTGTGTGTGTGTGTGTGTGTGTGTGTGTGTGTGTGTGTGTGTGTTGATGTATACATGCATGCATGTGGATTTTCTTGTGTGTGCATTCGTGCGTTACGTGTTAAAGCATACTGAGTAGCAATACGCACAGAGCAAAATGCTATTACAAATCTCTCTACCACTCTCTCTCTGTAGCCCTCTCTCTCTCTCTCTCTCTCTCGACCGCTCTCGCTGTCTCCTTATGTCACCTGCGCGGTTTTTCAAAGGTAAACACCTGACTCGCATCAGCCACCGAGCATCCAACAGTTCCATAGCCTTACACCACCCAACCACCCCCTACCCTACCCCAACCCAAGCCCACTGCATGGGTGCCACGCAATGAGTATTGATTGGCCTCTATACCCACCAAACCGTTAGCCAATCAATGGGGGACCGGGGTAGGTGGTGGGGTAGCAGGTGGGGACAAGGGGAGGGGACAGGGGAGAAGGTGGTGGAGGTGGAGGAGGGTGGAGGAGAGAGAGGAGGGGCCGAATGTGTCAGCCATGCATTTTCTGTGGAGGAAAGAATAGCAACAGCAGCAACAGTGAGGCACGTTCAAGTGAAGCCGGCGCTCCTTGAGTGTGTGTGTGTGTGTGTGTGTGTGTGTGTGTGTGTGTGTGTGTGTGTGGTGTGTGTCGTGTGTCGGTGTGTCGTGAGGGTGGGGACGTGCGTGGGATCGGCAGGCCGGCCAGCCATGCTGTTAAGATGCACCCAGAGGCGATGCAATGTTGTTTTTTTTGGTGGAGAGGAAGAGAGGGAGAAAGATAGAACGAGAGAGAGCAAAGGTGAGCGAGAGAGAGGGAGAGAGAGAGAGAGAGAGAGAGAGAGAGAGAGAGAGAGAGAGAGAGCGCAAAGGTGAAGGAGAGCGAAAGAAGGGTGTTGCTGTGGTCAGAGTGTGAAGATCTGTGACTTCATTGACCCTGGCAGATACCATGTGATAGGGGGAGGGGGTGTGTGAGGTACGTCTGTGTGGGTGTGGGTGAATGTGGGTGTCAGGGTGCGGGGGGGGGGTTGGGTGTGCAATCATAATAATGAGCAGGAGGGTGTGAATGAGTGGATGGAGGAAGGCATCTACATTCAGGGGAAGGCTGAAAACAAAGATGAAAGACAAAGATCAAACATCCATTCACATAGCCGTCCCTCCGTCCCTCCGTCCCTCCGTCCATCCGTCCATCCTTTCATCCAGTCTTCTTCCATCTCTCCAATCAGCCATCCATACATCTATCATCATCTATCCGTACATCTATCCATCCATTTGATTAATTGCATTTATAATGCACAGAGTATGAAGGTATAAGGAGCAAATTATCCTTTTTGTTTCATATATAGTATTCCACGTTTCTGTCAGATGATTGTCTCCTCCACTTCCTTTCCATCTCCATGACTTCCATTTCTCGCTTCCTCGTTTTTCCTCCCGTTCTCTTGCTCACCTGCCCCCCCCACCGCCGCCGCCGCCGCCACCACCAGCCTGGCTCTACCCCACCTCCCCACTCACCCCCTCTCCCCTGATCCTGTCTTGTCTCTGCTCCCACGCTAGTGAGCTGATTCGGGGGGGATTAGGACGCGGCCAGGGTGCTGCCGTGTCAGTCTTACAGGCAGAAATGTGGACCGCAGCTCAGTCCAAATCTCTTCCTCCACGCCTGCCTGGCCACAGAATTAGCAGCTTTCCCCTGTGCTCATCTCTCTCTCTCTCTCTCTCTCTCTCTCTCTCTCTCTCTCTCTCTCTCTCTCTCTCTCTCTCTCTCTCTCTCTCTCTCTCTCTCTCTCTCTCTCTCTCTCTCTGTTTCGTTTTTTTTCAGCTTTTTTCTGTTGAGAATGAACACCAGTAGGTATTCATATTTCTTCAGTTTTCCATATTGTCCCTCCTTCCCCCTACCACTCCCCCCCCCTGCCGCACACACACATAATCACAGGCACACAATCACTCACACAC
>OLKM01000037.1:693446-695946 GCA_900291075.1 Melanogrammus aeglefinus
TCTCTCTCTCTCTCTCTCTCTCTCGCTCTCTCTCTCTCTCTCTCTCTCTCTCTCTCTCTCTCTCTCTCTCTCTCTCTCTCTCAAAATCAATGACAACTCAACTAAAGTTTTCTTACCATTCATCTTTGAATGCATCTTTAAAAATCAATCATTTTGTATATATATGTGTATGAATATAGAATAATTGGTTGCCATGCCAATGGCGTCACAACCCCTTTCCCCTCCTTACTTCCGGGGTAATTCATTGATATATCTTACTACCATGTGCTACAATAAAAAATCCTCATGCCAGCCATCAAGCTAACGCAATGTTCCCCACACAGTACTTTACTTATCAACCTTCTAATCAAGTGATGCTGCCTTTATGAGTAACACTAAGCATTAATGGTGTCACCCACACCGTGTTGGAGTTAAGGAATATAGCTTCCTTCATTTAGAACGAGTTAGTTTCATTTGGATTTGAATACCTACTCATGGGTAAAATCAAAAGTGTATCATGTTTACTGCAAAATACTTTCTTTACTTTTTTATACTTATTCTCTCTCTCACACACTATCTGTGTCTCTCTCTCTGTCTCTGTCTCTCTCTCTCTCTCTCTCTCTCTCTCTCTCTCTCTCTCTCTCTCTCTCTCTCTCTCTCTCTCTCTCTCTCTCTCCCTGTCTCTCTCTCTTTCTCCCTGCTCTCTCCTTTTCCCTGTCTCTCTCATCACATCTATCTGTGTCTCTCTCCCTCTCCTAGCCCCTCCTGTCTCTGTCTTTCTGTCTCTCCTCTCTGCTTCTCTCCTCTGTGTCTCTCTCTCTGTCTCTGTCTCTCTCTCTCTCTCTCTCTCTCTCTCTCTCTCTCTCTCTCTCCCTGTCTCTCTCTCTTTCCCTGTCTCTCTCTCACACACTATCTGTGTCTCTCTCTCTGTCTCTCTCTCTGTCTCTGTCTCTGTCTCTCTCTCTCTCTCTCTCTCTCTCTCTCTCTCTCTCTCTCTCTCTCTCTCTCTCTCTCTCTCTCTCTCTCTCTCTCTCTCTCTCTCTCTCTCTCTCTCTCTCTCTCTCTCTCTCTTTCCCTGTCTCTCTCTCTCACACTATCTGTGTCTCTCTCCCACTCTTGCTGCAGGTTAGATGTTGGGGCGTGTTAATAGATTTCTAATGGTTAACAATGCGCGTTCTGCCAAGGACTAGTGGGATGGGTATGAGTGGCCTGTGTCGATGGTGGTGGTGCATGTGCTGCTTGCATTGTGTTTTGGTTGTTGTTATGTGTGTGTGTTCTGTGTGTGTGTGTCTTTGTGTGAGTGTGTGGTGTGGTGTGGGTGTGTGTCGCTTGGCGTCGCTCGTGTGTGCGCGCGTGCGTGTGTTGTTTGTTTGTGGGTGTGTGTGCGTGCGCATGTGTGTGTGTCATAGAAAAGGCCAGAGGGGATAGGAAGGTTCATTTCTGTGACTGGCTCACTGTCAACCTCCACCTGTGTATTTGCATGTATGTGTTTATGCACATAATTTGTCGATATAGCGCTCACACAACAGATGCATTAGGCTGTCCCTGACAGAGAAGGCTACCCAAGGATGGCCTTTATTAATGCCTAGCCTGTGTCAATGCTGGGACAGGTAGCAAAGCATTCACCAATATGATATTATATAGTGTGTATTGTTATTTATATGCAAATGGGAATATGCATTTCCATAGATGACGACTGCCGGTACCTGAAATGGCATGGAAGCAACCTGTTATTGTAGTTGTTATTAAGCAACCTGTTATTGTAGTTGTTATTAAGTCCTGCTAGCAGTGAGCTGCTCTGAGGACAGCACCCATGGGTCCTGTTTGGTTTCATGGGTGCTTGGTTAATAGGTTTGAAATTATTACCAGCAACACATGTCTTTCTATTCATATTCTTTTCACATAAAATTTATAATTTACAGGTATTGCTCTAGGATTAAAAATCTTGGCCAAATTGGCCCTTAGATAGAACCGATTCACCCGATCATTGTTCAACAATACCCCAACACACCTACCTATCGTATACTAATAGCTTCCTTAGACTACTAGAATATGACACAATGAATACACCGAATATCTTTCTATGTAAAGCATTGGCCAAAATAATCAGATCCACGCTATCAATGCAGCAATAATATTACCTTATTTGAAAAAAAAATGTGGGATTATAATATGAAAATAATAAAATACATTTCTATGTAAAGCATGGCAAAATAATCAGATCCACGCTATCAATGCAGCAATAATATACCTCATTGAAAAAAAATGTGGGATTATAAAATGTGTTGAAAAACAGAAACCAGTTTACCAGCTGGTTATACTATGCCCTGTCTCAAGCCCCAGGTCCGATTAGTGTGTGAGTAACAGGTGTAGAGAGAACCCCATACAGAGAGGGCCGCCAGCTAGCCTGCTAGCCTGGGCCTCTTAGTCATCACCTGACGTATGTGTGTGTGTGTGTGTGTGTGTGTGTGTGTGTGTGTGTGTGTGTGTGTGTGTGTGTGTGTGACAGTCTGCGATACTG
>OLKM01000037.1:705946-708446 GCA_900291075.1 Melanogrammus aeglefinus
GTGTTGTAAAAATATACCATAGACCCAGTGGGAATACAATTCAGTTGTTATTGTTTTATTTATTTATTTTCATTCCCGAGTAACGTTAGCATCCTCTCCCGATAAGAGAGAGCCCTGTTGTCGCAAAAAATCTTTACGAATAATCACTGTTTGGTGAAAAGACGTGATTAGTATCCTAAAATCAATAGTGAACCATAACAGCACACGCAGCGCATTGATAACAATGAAAGGCTCATTACTCACATTGTCGAGGCCCTCCGACTGAATGCAAGTGTCGGGTAATTGCAAGCATGTGCACATCAAATCCTACGTTTAAAAAAAAAGAGGAAAATCAACAACAACGTGCTCATCATTTTTATTTGTCGTCCCAAGCATGAGTCCCTTTCAAATAAGGTTTTAAAAAAAAAAGTTGCCTTCAAGAGTTGTTGTGGTGGTTGTTGTTCTTGTTGAAAATATAAGCTGAATGCCAACCAGGAGTGTTCATTCAGGGGGGCGTGAGTCAGGGAGCGCTCTGCGTCTCTCTGACCCGATGTGGAGGGAGAATGCGGAAGAGGCTGGAGACGGCTGGCCCCTGCCTGCCCAACGGGGGCAGTGGACCTGGGGGTCACGGGAAGTTGACCCTGCTGCCACCGGCTGGAGCCTCTCACTGGCTGGCCAGCAGGATGGCTGGCTGGACTGGAGTGGATGCTCTCCCACAAATGCCAAATCCCCATGTGCTCGCTTACTCACTGGCTCTCTTCTGTTAGATTCCTTTGGTAAATATGTTATATTATAATACAGTTGTGTTCTTTAGGCGGTGGTGTTGACCGAAACTTTTGTAGGACTTTAGTAGTTTCACTGCCGCTGATTGTGGTTGTAAGTTCTCCATAGCTGGGTCTTTTAGCATGAGGTCTATCGCCCAGGAAAACCTTTGTGTGCAAAGATATGTAAGCACACTCTCACACACACACACACACACACACACACACACACACACACACACACACACACACACACACACACACACACACACACACACACACACACACACACACACACACACACACACACACACACACACACTCACCTGCACACACACATGCAGAGAGACACGGAGAACCACGCAAATAGACACAAACACACAGACACACACACAGAGACACAGATACACACACATACACAAAGACGCAGTGACACACAAAAAGACACGCATACACACACAAAAAACACATTCACACACGCACACACACACATACACAGAGACGCAGAGACACACACAGACAGACACACGCACACACACACACAAACACACACACACAAACACACACGGACACACGCACACATGCACGCACACACACACACACACACACGTGCACAACTTCCAAACTGCCCTCCTCCATTCATCACAGTCATTGTGGGTTCCCAGCCATGTCTACAGTCATCTGTATGCAGGGGAGGGCCGGGGACGGGACAAGCCGGGCTGGAGGTATGGTGATCTTGTGGGGGGGGGGGGGGGGGGGGTAAGATGAACCTACGATGACGAATGGTTTCTCATCCCATAGGTTCCCACAGCAGAGTCCCACAGTGCTAGCAGCTTATCCGCCTGGTTTGCCGGTGGATCGATTCGGAGCGTTTTGACAGCGGCACACCGGACTGCGCTCACTTTAAAGCAGTTAAAAGTCAAAACAGACCAACAAAAAAGAAAAAGCCACCGGTGTCAAAGGCGTGCACTTTTTTTCAATTAGTTCATTCATATGCATTGATAAGTAGTGTCTCGCCACGCTCCGGTGCAAACAAAGCCTCGGGCACTGTGTTGATGAATAAACATTAGCGCTCGCATGCATGACCACCTTAAGTCCTCTCCCGCCTTCCAAAGCCAAACAACCTTTTAACATTTGAAGATTGGTAATGGGCGGGGCTTGGGGGGGGGGGCGTTCTTTAAAACCAAAAAAAAATTAATTCCCATAACTACAGACAAAAAACATGCAGTCACACAATCCTCCAAAGTCAGTTCAGATGAAGTCAAAGCGTGTACACTGGTGTACATGGAGCAGGTAGTAGGTAGTGGTTGTGGCGGTGGGTTGCGTGGTGTCCTTGTGTGACTCGGGGTCTCTGGGACCCTGGTGTACGGTCTGCCGGGCGGCTGGAGGCTCGGAGGGGCCAGTGGTGACAGAGGTGTTAGAGCTGATCAGCACCATGCTGTATAAATAGCCTCGCCCTGGGTAGGTGGCTGGAAACCCCAAAACGTCACGCGTACACGCACACGGGCACGCGCACACACATACGCGCACACACACACACACACACACACACACACACACACACACACACACACACACACACACACACACACACACACACACACGCACACACACACACACACACACACACACGTACTCAGACAAACACACACCCCCCCTACACACACACACACACACACACACACACACACAAAAGTACACGCGGACACACCCATGTAAGCACAGACCCACACATACACACAGACACACACATGTACACA
>OLKM01000037.1:710946-715946 GCA_900291075.1 Melanogrammus aeglefinus
CTCTCCCACCCCCCTCCACTCCCTCACTCCCTGCTCTAAAATAACCTCACTGCACCTCCTCTCCAACCTCCCTGCTCTGGCATTGGCAAAGCTTCCTGACCCTGGTAGCATAAGTGCCAGGCATATTTATGTGTGTGTGTCTGTGTGTGTTTGTGTGTGTGTGTGTGTGTGTGTGTCTGTGTGTGTTTGTGTGTGTGTGTGTGTGTGTGTGTGTGTGTGTGTGTGTGCACGTGTGCGTGTGCATGCCCGTGTGTGATGTGTGCGTCTGTCTCAGCATCTCTGCAGTAGTCTGGCACCCCTGCCATTGACCCGACCACTCCTGTTGCCAAGATACTGGATTTCTCGGTTGTGTTTGCTGTGTGCATGCATGTGAACATACTATGTAGGTATGTGTGTGTGTGTGGTTGTGTGTGTGTGTGGTTGTGTTTGCGCATATAGCACATGTCTGTGGGGTATGCGATGTGGTATTTGCTGTCGATGTGTGTGCGCATATGAATGGCCTTATAGAACTTTACTTATTTTATGTGGATTATAAATCTGTTCTCCATCCCCCCGACCCTACGTAAACCACACACACACACAAACACACACACACACACACACACAACACACACACATACACAGGCCTGCATGTGCGCGCACAAACACACAAAAATGCACACCCACACTCACACTCACATAGACACAGACACGCACGCACGCATACACACCCTCGCCGTCTCACAGTCATCCAAAATTCATTAACCTCGCTGCTGGTGTCCTTGTGAGGCCTCACATGGTGGACTGTATTCCCGAATGTTCATCATGGTTTCTATGTCTGTCTGTCTGTCTGCCTATCTGCCTGTCTGTCTGTCCATCGGTCAGTCAGTCTGCCTGTCTACATGCCTGTCTGGCTGCCTGTCTGTCTGTCTGTCTGTCTGTCTGTCTGTCTGTCTGTCTGTCTGTCTGTCTGTCTCTCTGTCCGTCGGTCTGGATGTTTCTCTGTCTGTTTGTCTGTCTGCCTGCTTGTCTACATGCCTGTCTCCCTGTCTGTCTGTCTGTCTGTCTGTCTGTCTGTCTGTCTGTCTGTCTGTCTGTCTGTCTGTCTGTCTGTTTTCTGTTCAGTTTTTCTGTCTGTCTGTCTGCCTGTTTGCCTGCCTGTCTCGACTTATTGGAGTTGAGGGAATGGGCTGTGCACACACACACACACACACACACACACACACACACACACACACACACACACACACACACACACACACACACACACACACACACACACACACACACACACACACACACACACACACACACACACACACACACCTAGAGCTGACCCTCTGCGGGGGGGGGGGGGGGGGCAGGTGGGGCATTCATCCCAAAGCACAAACCAGACAAATCTCACTCACAATAAACATTAAATCCATGCATACTGCACCCACACTTTACAAGTCACGTATTCAGCATCGCCCACACACACGCGACAACAGCGGCAAGAAAAGGAAATATACGCTCCATAGTGCACACCGCCGTGGCAGCAACCCACACACACGGCAGAGCTGACATTGTGTAATGTCTAAGAAGCAGACCCTGGATGCCCACCCACCACGCAGATTGTCTTCCGCAGTTATTTCTGGCTGAGATATAAGTGCTCCACCCTAAAGTATATGGATGGTAGACAACATTTCTTTGCTGTGCTGTCACAGGGGCCAGCAGCAGCAGCACCACCATGGCCACCTGTAACATAACATCTTCCGGGCTGGTTAGGACGCACAGAGCTTAACAAACTTTTATTTTAATCACCATCGAAACAAAAATAATTGGCATGCAGGGTCTCTGTTCAACGCCAATCAAGACGTCAAAATCCTGAATGATGTACCTAGATCACTCCTACCCCCATAGACACACTTTGTGTTTATACACTTTGTGTAAACTTTATTTTAAATATATTTAAAAACTTTCCAAATCAAATATATTTAATGGCCGGTAATCAAAACCAAATACCGTTTGCCAAAGTAATTCCAGTATTAGCCACAGCCATGACAAGGATAAGGACAACTATCCTTAAATTGAATCAAACACGTCAACAATCAGAAAGCGACTCGTTGGCGTACAGCATGTATTAACAACATGGAGAATAGTGAGACAAACACATACATGCATACCGTATGTGCTTTATGTCAAATAAGGACTCCATCCCGTTTGACATTGATAGTCAGTGTCTGAAACACAGTGAGGACTACAGTTAGGGCTACTCGTTGTGGGACCTTTTATTAAGAAACTGGAGCCTGCAGGTAAATAATGCCATCACTAGAAACGGCGCTAAATCTGACATGATGCATGTTCTGGATGCATGCATGTATGTGCAACCCAGTCTCACGAAAATACGTGACACTGTCACGCCACGTCATTTAATCTATTCATTTGTGATCTGGGACACGTAATTTCAGTTTTTTCGTGCGGAAAAAAAATAATTTCAAACTCCTTTTAAAAAGAAGAGATGAAGCAGCTACCTTTTTTCCGTCGTGGTTTGCTTACAGAGCAGCGCACCTGCATTAAACACATCCGTGAATTGTCACAATTTCTCAGAATTAAAGGTGAAAGTAGAAATGGGTGGCCAAAAGCTGTCATATTGTTCAAAATTTGTGCTTTTGGCACGAAAAAATTGAAATTATGTGCCCAGATCACGAATGAATAGATTAAATGACGTGACAGTGTCACGTATTTCCGTGAGACTGGGCTGGTATGTGTGGTTGTGTTTTTGCGTCTGTGGGGTGGGGGGTGGGGGGGCGGTGGGTTTGTGCGCACATTTTTGTTAAAGTGAATGTTTAAGTATGTGTGTTTTTAGATTGTGTCCAGATGTTTGTTCATGCGTGTGTTTGAGTGTGTGTTTCCCCATCGATGTCATGGCTTTGTAGTCTTCCCCTTCAAAGAGTTTCATCTCGTTTGTATAGATGTAGCATGGACTAATATTCAGTCACAGGGCATTTTGCATGTGTGTTTGTGAGTGTTTGTGTGAACATATTCATACCTATTAACCCCTATTAGTTGTTGTAATGACCATTTTTAATGTTCTGTTTTGCGAGAAGACAAGATTTGTGTGTGTGTGTGTGTGTGTGTGTGTGTGTGTGTGTGTGTGTGTGTGTGTGTGTGTGTGTGTGTGTGTGTGTGTGTGTGTGCGTGTGCGTGTGAGTGTGTGTGTGTGTGTGTGTGTGTATGTTTGCGCACATGCTCAGAATGACAGAGTGCTTCTTCGGGTGTCTGGGATGAATTGACCAGACACAAACGCATGAATACAGTCACACACAAATAAGAACACGCGCACACTCACACAAGACCCAAGGATGAACCACAAGATGAAAAAGAAACAGACGCTAAGGTCTTTGCACACACTTAGACTGATTATAATGCAGCTCAGACATGCAATATTAACGTCCATGCATCTACACAAGCTAACGAGCACACACACGCACGCAGACACACACACACACCATGCATCACACACACACACACACACACACACACACACACACACACACACACACACACACACACACACACACACACACACACACACACACACACACAGCAGTGAGTCAAAGTGACTCACTCCCCTTGCTGACAGAAACCCACGCTCTTTCTCTCTTTCCTCTCCCTCTCCCTCGCTATTTTTCTCCCCCTCTCTCTCTGTCTCTTTCTGGCTGTATCGCTGTCTCTCACCCCTCCGCGTCCCTCCCTTCCCTTGCCCTCTCCCCCTGCCTCCTCCCTCTCTCTTGGTCTACTGAACATCATATGGCTGCCTCTGACAGGGATAGATGGCTCTGCTGGCGTCATTAACCACTCCGCTCTATCTGTGCGTGTGTGCACTTGCGTCTGTGTGAGTATGTGTGTGTCTGTGTGCGTATTTCCGTCTGTGTGTGTGTGTGTGTGTCCATGTGTTTGTGTGTGTGTGTGTGTGTGTGTGTGTGTGTGTGTGTGTGTGTGTGTGTGTGTGTGTGTGTGTGTGTGTGTGTGTGTGTGTGTGAGTAGATGTGTGTGCGCAGCTCTAGCAAGCTGAGGAGCCGCCCTGTGTGTCTGGTGTACTGTACCAAGGGGCCCGGCTGGATGGAGAGAGAGAGAGAGAGAGAGAGAGAGAGAGAGAGAGAGAGAGAGAGAGAGAGAGAGAGAGAGAGAGAGAGAGAGAGAGAGAGAGAGAGAGAGAGAGAGAGAGAGAGAGAGAGAGAGAGCATTAGTTAGAAGATTGGGTTAGATGGGAAACCATAGGAACTAGAAGGATAAAGATAAACGGGCTAAGAAAGGGAGGGAGGGACAGATGGAAGGAGGGAGGAATGAAGTGAAGGGAGGAAGAAGGTAAGGGAGGAAAGATGTATGAGAAAGTTGGGAAGGCAGAGAGGGATGGACCAGGGAAGGGATGGAGGGAGGGAGGGAGGGAGAGGAGGAGGAGGGAGGAGGGAGGGAGGGAGGGAGGGAGGGAGGAGGGAGAGGGAGGGAGGGAGGGAGGGAGGTGGGTGGTGGGTGATGGCAGGGACAGAGGAAGGAGGGGAGAGGCGAAGGATGGAATGAAGGAACTAAGGTTGGACGGAAGAAAGGAAAGAGGGAGGAAGGGAGGGAGGAAGAGAGGGAGGAAGGGAGGGAGGGAGGGCAAGAGAGAGAGAGAGAGGAGGGAGGGAGGGAGGGAGGGAGGAAACCAAGAAAAGCAGGATGAGCAGGAAACAAAGAACATGAAACATGAGGTGAGGGAAGGTCTCATGAAAACCAACAATGAGCAAACTAACAAACAAACTATGCCCAAAGAACGAAGGAGGGGACATACGGAGGGGTAGAAGAAGAGCGGCCCGGGGGAGTGTGGGCGGGAGACGGGGACCTGGGTTGATGCTGAGCGAGAGGGCGCTGAGAGGCAGATAGGTGCAGAGATGGAGGGGAAATCAGCATGCAGCCGGAGCGGGGGGGCGACAGGAAGTGGAGAGTAGGAAGGAGGGAAAGGAGAACAGCAGAGACGCTGTGATTGCCAGCCAGCGTGA
>OLKM01000037.1:725946-733446 GCA_900291075.1 Melanogrammus aeglefinus
CTCTCTATCCTCCCCCCTCCCAGGCTGCACCTCATTGGTGTGTCCTGATTCCCTCTTTCCATTAGGATAAGGGCCCATTGGTCGCCAGCCTCCAACCATTATCTCCGCTCCTGCACCCCTCCGCCAGCCAGCCAGCCTCCCTCTCTCTCTCCTCCCTCTCTCTCTCCTCCCTCTCTCTCTCTCTCTCGCTCTGCTCTCCCGCCGTCCTTCATTCCCAGCCGCCTCTCGAGTCGTAAAAATGATTTGCATGCGGGCGCAGGGCACAACTTTGCAGTGAGCACACACAGAGAGTGAATTGGGGAAGAGAAAGAAAGAAAGACCGAAAGAGGAGAGCGGTGGAAGCGAGACTGTAACAAACAAAAGGAGGAAAAAGAGAAGCAACACTTAACAACAAATACAGAGCAGAGGATCGGTGCTCTGGGAAGCAGGAGAAAAAGTTAAAGGGACGACTACCCCCCCCCCGGTGACTGGTAGGTGACCTATGCTTATTCATTGAGGTGGATCTTTTGTGAGTGTTTTGGGACGTCATCGGTGCGATGGATGAGGTCCAGGGACCAAAGGGGAAACCTCGCCGCACACCCGGTGTTTAGCGAGGTTGCTCGTGTGTCATGATGGATGAAGGGGGGACCGTCCTCGTAGCCACAAGTTTGCCGGAGACACGTTCTTCCGTTTCTTCCCGGTGGATTGCTTTGGTGTCGCCCGTGGCTCAGGTAGAAGAAGTGTTGATTTTAAAAAAGGCGTTTGGTGCAATGACTCGAATTTTGCGAAAAAGAAGTGCGAGGAATATTTGGTAACGTTTGTCTTTACTTTGACTTTTTGTGTGTGTACGTGGTGTGATGCAAAATGTTCTTTAATTGCTGTTTCTGCTGAACAGTTTTCTGTAGTTGCAGCAGGGTTTATTTGTGTGTATGGTTGAGTTGTCCGAGGGAGATCGCTGATAGTCGAGTTTGGTCAGATACATCGCCGGGTTCACCCGGAGTCTGACGGAGAATGCGCCTTCAAAAGTTTTGTGACCGCTTCGGCCCCCCCCCCTGGGACTGCGTTGTTGTTTTTTGTAATTTTGGTGTCTATTATTTGATTTGGCTGTGTTGATAATTATGATAATTGGCGCCATGATTATAGCCAGTGTCTTGTGCTAACCGAAGCATATGCATATTCCAAAATGAGGCCCTGGTGGGAATCGAACCAACTAATTCAGACAGTTTACAAGCCAACATAGTTATCGATAATAACAGTAATAATAATAACAATAATTATTATGATATATGATCATTGTAGTTTTTTTTCTCTTTTCCCTGCCGAAATACAAACATATTTTGTCGCTGCACAATTTTTGTTGTAAAGAAATGTCACATTCTAAGTACGATAATAGCTATCTTTCAAATAATTTATTTAGCAGCAGAGATGTTTTTTGGTACCGGAATGATCTATGTGCTCAGTGCGTACCAGAACAAAAAAACATTTCGAAGCATTTTAACACAAAGACAAATGAAAATGAGCGGAAGGAAATAAGTTCATGAGAAGTGACTGAACAGCTTTGGTTTATATCACTATTGTTTGATGATAAATAACAAACAAATACGTGAACATTAATCCCCCTGAATGTTTTACAAAGGTAAGTGTACAGACGCATGTACACCAACAAAACACAGGGATTTGGACCCTTAAACATTTGTCTGTGTTATTGTGTATGAATGTGCATGTTTGTGTGTGTGTGTGTGTGTGTGTGTGCATGTGTGTGTGTGTGTGTGTGTGTGTGTGTGTGTGTGTGTGTGTGTGTGTGTGTGTGTGTGTGTGTGTGTGTGTGTGTGTGTGTGTGTGTGTGTGTGTGTGTGTGTGTGTGTGTGTGTGTGTGTGGGTGTGTGTCTGTGGGTGGCGAAAACACACACAGCAGAAGCCAGGTGCATTGCAACATGCATTTTTGTCTCAGCGCTCAAGACAAACAAAGACCTGAGAGAGTTACTTTTGTCAACTTTTTTCATTACTCACTGGAACGGGGAAGGAGCCTGTGTGGCTTGTAGCCGGGAACAGTGAATAACAGTGAATTAAACAATGGGTTACAATAACTGTGCGAGTGGAAAGGGGTTGTTGGTTGAACAAGGAACCTTGAACCTGCCAAAGGTCTGTTTGATCAGGCTCTGAATCCCAGTGCCTTTCATTTTCTTCTGCTTGGCTTTTTAAAAAGTGTACGTTTACCCATTTGTAAATGTGCCAACATCAGTAGGAAACACATTTATTTTGCTCATTGAATATTGTAATTAGCAACACGTTTCCCTGTACTAACTGTGCGGGAAAACAGGATACTTTGTTTATGAAGGAAGAGAGGAGGGAGCTTCAGTAGGCTGGTTGGCTGCTTCAGTAGGCTGGTTGGCTGGTTCAGCAGGCTGGTTGGCTGCTTGGTTGGCTGACGTTGAATGGCTGGGTTTCTGGATGGCTGACTGTCTGGCGGATTGGCTCGGCTGCTGACTTACTAGCCGGTTAACTGGCTGGTTGACTGGCTAGCTGGGTGACTGACTGGCTGGCTGGCTGGCTGGCTGACTGGCTGGCTGGGTGGCTGTCTGGCTGGCTGGCTGGCTGGCTGGCTCGCTGGCTGGCTTGGTGGTTGGCTGGCTGGCTGGCTGGGTGGCTGACTGGCTGGTTGGCTGGCTGGCTTTCTGGCTGGCTGGCTGGCTGGGTGGCTGACTGGCCGGCTGACTGGCCGGCTGACTGGCCGGCTGGCTGGATTGCTTGCTTGCTGGCTGTCTGGCTGGCTGGCTGGCTGGCTGGCTGGCTGGCTGGCCGGCTGGCTGGCCGGCTGGCTGGGAGGCTGACTAGCCGGCTGGCTGGATTGCTTGCTGGGTGGCAGGCTGGCTGAGAGGCTTGCTGGATGGCTGGGTGGCTGGCTGGCTGGCTGGCTGCTGCCTTGAAGACCTTGTCCTTCTGGTTGTTCCTCTGGCTGGAGGAGGGAGGAATGTCTTGCTCGTTAGGCGCCCAACACGTTTGCCTGCCGTGAGCTCCGCGTCCTTCTCTGGCAGTGTGGTGCTGTGGGAACCTCTGCGCGTTTCTCTGTGTGTGTGCGTTTGTCAGCGTCTGAGCGTGTGTGCTTGTGTGTTTGTCGGCGTGTGTGTCTGGGAGCATGTGCGTGTTGTGTGTCTGTTTGTGTGTGTGTGTTTGTTGGCGTCTGTGTGAACGTGTGATCATGTGTGTGTGTGTTTGTCAGCGTCTGTTTGAGTGTGTGAGCGTGTGTATGTGTGTTTGCCGGCGTCTGTGTGAGCGTGTGAGCGTGTGTGTGTGTGTGTATGAGCGTATGGGTGTGTGTGTTTGTCTGCGTCGGTGGGAGCGTGTGTGCGTGCGTCCGCATCGCAGCGGTGGCTGACGTGCTTTGCTGAGCAAGTCGAGGACAGGGAGACAGCCGAATGTGATTAAATTATAGAGGGAAAGCACGTTACCCAGGTCTCAGTGAGACCGACATCACTGGAAGCCCCCTTCCCTGCTCCTCCTCCTCCTCCTCCTCCTCCTCCTCCTCCTCCTCCTCCTCCTCCTCCTCCTCCTCCTCCTCCTCCTCCTCCTTCCTCCTCCTCCTCCTCCTCCTTCTCGTCCTTCCTCCACCTCCTCCTCCTCCTCCTCCTCCTCGTCCTCCCTCTTCCTCCTCCTCCTCCTCCTCTTCCTCCTCCTCCTCCTCCTCCTCTTCCTCCTCTTCCTCCTCCTCCTCCTCCTCTTCCTCCACCTCCTCCTCCTCTTCCTCCACCTCCTCCTCCTCTTCCTCCGCCCTTGCGTCGCCTCCTCCTCACTTCTCTTCCTTTCTCCCCTCTCCATCGCTCTCCTCCTCCCTCTCTTTCTGTCTCACTCTTTCTCTCTAATCGTCCTCCCGTTCCTACTCCGACATAAAAGCAGCATCAAATAAATCCCACCCTCCCATGATCAAAACTGTGTGACCAGAGCGATGGTAATGATCAAATTATTGATCATGGTTTTTATGGTCATTAAATGGCCCTAATGTGCAAGACGGAATCTTTCACACCAGGAAAAGAAAAACCATGAGATTCCAAATCACATCTTTTGAATATTGAGTTTCCCATATAAATTTGGGCATCATTTTTTTTCAGCATAGTTATTTTATACAATGAAGCGTCACCTTTGTATCTTTCATATTTACATAAAAACAAACAGCAACATGCCGTGTCAAAGCGGCCTATCCCACTAATTGCAGAACGACCCAAACCATCCCTAAAAAAAAAACACGTTTCAAAATAAAACGTGTGCGGCCAGATATCTCTGGTGTGAGCGTGGAGATTTTAGGGCCGTGTCTCTGAGGCAGCGTCTGGGGTGAGAGGGCGCGTTCTCCGCAGGCTTGCGTGGGAAGATGTATTGTATGTCCCCTCATCCTGGCTAGGAAGGCTAATGAATGAGCAGCACAAAGCCTCCTGGGGATTCCCTGCATGCAACCGGAGGGAGGCCATGCAGCCGCGCGCTAATATTAGCCTCCGCTGCTGATGAGCTGGGTCATGCATCCGTACACTAATGTTAAGCATGTCTGCGCCATAGCATGACTCTGCATTCATGTTACGCCCCGGCTGGTTGACCTACTGTAGAGGAGACTACATCTATGTGTGTGTGTGTGTGTGTGTGTATGGGTGTGTGTGCGTGAGTGTGTGTGTGTGTGTGCATGTGTTCACGTATGTGTGTGTGCATACATGCATGGGTGTGGGTTGGTTTGTATGTATGGATGCATATATGCATGTATGCTCATCCACCTGTGCATTCCTATCGAATATTGTTGATTAATTTGATAGAATTAAAGGTTAATTAAAAAATACTAAATACAATTAATAATTATAACACCACCACCACCACCACCACCACAACCACGGCTGCCATGCAGCAGCTTCTCACCCAGACTGTCAGTGAATGCAAACCCCAGCTGCACCCTGGAGCCAATCTCTCGCGAACAGCACTCTCCCTCTCACTGTCTCACTGTCTCTCTGTCTCTCTGTCTCTCTGTCTCTCTCTCTCTCTGTCTCTCTCTCTCTCTGTCTCTCTGTCGCTCTCTCTCTCTCCCACTCTCTGTCTCTCTGTCTCTCTCTCTCTGCCTCTCTCTCTCTGTCTCTCTCTCTCTCTCTCTCTCTCTCTCTCTCTCTCCTCTCTCTCTCTCTCTCTCTCTCTCTCTCTCTCTCTCTCTCTCTCTCTCTCTCTCTCTCTCTCTCTCTCTCTCTCTCTCTCTCTCTCTCTCTCTCTCTCTCTCTCTCTCTCTCTCTCTCTCTCTCTCTCTCTCTCTCCCTCTCCTTCTCTCTCGCTCCCTCTCCCTCTCCCGCTCTCTCTCTCTCACTCTGTCTCTCTCTCTGTCTCTCTGCCTCTCTCCCTTTCTCTCTCTCCCTGTGGTGGAAGCAAAAGGCTTACAGGCTCACCTCCTCACAAAACCTGCCCTTGACACACACTCAGCCCTGCACTGTAACACCGGCCCAGCAATTAATTCGCAGACACACAATGGAATCGTACGAGGCGTCGGCTGATTCATATGCGTGGACATTCCTCCTGTCAGTTTCCAGATCACAGAGCAGAGCAGCACATACAGTGCTCGGAGATGCAGGCCTCCTTTTTTTGCTCAGATCATTTGATTATCTTTAATTTTTTATATATTTTTTAACAGTGTTTAGTCATCCAGTACTTACAGTTGCCAAAATCCTGGCGCTTATCCGCTGTGATCGCGTGCTGTCGGGCGTTCTGTGCTGAAGAGATATCACAGGGATTCCAGTCTGTCTCCAATCAATCTTAATGACCTTGTAAGGCACGGGACTGGAGAATGCATGATCTATAGAAAGAGACGTAAGGTCGATACGCACGTCTTTTCAACATGAGATGTGGCTGCTCATGTGTCCTTCCACTCACCACACACACACACACACACACACACACACAACACACACAACAACACACACACACACACACACACACACACACACACACACACACACACACACACACACACACACACACACACACACACACACACACACACACACACGGACAAACTCACTCTCACTAGCACACACGTGCAAATCTTTGTCACTTAAGCAATTAAACACCCATCCTTCGCCCAGTGGCAGCGCAACAACACGTGGACATGTGGAATTGCGTTACCAAAAGGTATTGATTCTGGTCGCGTATCGAGGAGCCTTGATTCCCATCGGTGTCCAGGCGTTGTCGCGGTCCGTACAGGGCGACCACGCGAGCGTTTCCCGGGGCGGATGTCAACAGGCGATGTTCCTGAGGCATTGGGACCTTCTATGTGAACGTCATGCCTTCTCCTTTGGGGAGGAAGGGGGGGGCGATGGGAGAGAGAAACAAGATCTATCTCTTGGTGAGCGGGGCCAATTAAAAACCAATCAGGCCGCTTAGAGTGCGCGGGTAATGGGAAAGCCTGGGTTTGTGGAGGAAACCTGTGATCGTGATTAATGGAGACTTTCACCTTGTGGCATAACGGGCTCCCACTGGCATCCATCACACTGGGGGGGGAGGGATGCTCACCTATACCCCTCCCTAAACCCCCCACCAATATCCTCTCACCCTCCTCCTTCCTCACTGACGGACATCCCCTTCACACCTCCAGTGTTAACAGATATATCCTGCCAGTCGACTGATGGGCTGCTGATTGGCTCACCATGATTGGATGGTGCCAAACGAGCAAAATCCATGAATTAAGTCGGGTGTAAATTAACTTGAAATGCATCATGGGAACTGGAGGACCAACAATCATCCCCTGAAGTCATGATCTGTTGAATACTTACGTATGCAAGTTGATAGGAATTTGAGCTGATCGTAAATTGTCACCTACATCTTGTTTCGTCTGCATATAACATGGTCGTCTGGAATGAAACAAATGGATAAAATCACAAACACTGCTTCAACAGAGCACGCCACTATTTTAAAGAAATATACTTCAGTTAATTCGCTTTTCACACCCAAATGTAATAAACGTATTATCATATTATCACCGTACATACGTGGATATTTTTTACATGAAACACATCCATGGGTCGGGATGGATACGAAGCCAGATTTAACTAGTGTCAATCATTGACCAACTTTAACGATGACAACATGCAGATGATAAGAAAGAGCAGGAAGGGCAGATTAGCGCAAGTAGTTGGTTGAAAATGAATCACAATTCAAGGCTGGTCACTAAGTGTTTTTTTGGATTTTGATAAACGTGTTGGACAATAAAAGTTGATGTTTTTGAGGTTCACATTTTAAGTGGATTCTGTACACAATTGAAAATTGCTATCCGAGAGCAATTATTGTGATTCATGTTGATAGAAACTGCATTAGCACAACTTAGGATCAATCTCGTACTTAGCTAATTTCATAGGATGAACCAGCATTAGCACATTGTACTATCGTCTTTCATTTATTTTAATTGTTGGCCTAATGGACGCCTGTCATCCACCGTGATATAAGATTTAACATTTTTATAAGCCAATTTGAACCGTCCACTCTAATCACCGTTTCCAAAGTGGCTGGTGC
>OLKM01000037.1:740946-743446 GCA_900291075.1 Melanogrammus aeglefinus
AGAGAGAACAGGGTCGAGAGAGAGAGCGAGAGAGAAAGATAGAGCTCCTAATCATTGTATTGATCTGACTGCAATGCTGTAGCAGTTCTCCATGCTTGCCTAGCCAGTATTCACCCCATAGTGTTCCAGCAGGGCTTGGGCCTGCTGTGATGTTGACTTGATGTGAGTTTTTACACAATGACTCAACGCCCGGCCCCTCACACGACATGTGCTCCAAGAAGAGCCTGCACACGCATGTACATCCTCACACGATCATGTGATGGTTCCATCTAACTATGTACATTCCATTCTTTATTTAGTAAAGAATGGAACAGAATGGTAAAAGAATGGTAAAGAACACACACTAATACACAAACACAAAAACACATACGCACACGCACACCAACACAGACATACACACACAGGCATAGGGAAACAAACACATCTAACTGAACTGGCTGCATTATGAGTTAGCCTGGTCTGTCACATGACAGGTTGTAGGACGTGAGCAGGCTGTGTGTGTGTGTGTGTGTGTGTGTGTGTGTGTGTGTGTGTGTGTGTGTGTGTGTGTGTGTGTGTGTGTGTGTGTGTGTGTGTGTGTGTGTGTGTGTGTGTGTGTGTGTGTGTGTGTGTAAGCGCATGCGTGTGTGTGTGTGTGTACGTACGTTTGTGGCCGTGACTGGAGGTCCATACCTGTCAACAGTGTCTATAGGCTAAGTCCTGATGCTATCTGACAGCCCTGGTGCTGTGACACAGTGTGTGTGTGTGTGTGTGTGTGTGTGTGTGTGTGTGGTGTGTGTGTGTGTGTGTGTGGTGTGTGTGTGTGTGTGTGTGTGTGTGTGTGTGTGTGTGTGCGTGTGTGTGGTGTGTGTGTGTGTGTGCGTGCGTGTGTGTATGTGTGTGTGTGTGCGTGTGTGTGTGTATGTGTGTCTGTGTGTGTGTGTGTGTTTGTGTGTGTTTTGACTGTCTGGATGACTCACTGTTATGCCTCTGCCGCTGTGGACCCTCACTGTCTGACTTGTGGGTTTATTCATGCTTGTATCTGTAATATGTGTGTGTGTGTGTGTGTGTGTGTGTGTGTGTGTGTGTGTGTGTGTGTGTGTGTGTGTGTGTGTGTGTGTGTGTGTGTGTGTGTGTGTGTTGCTATGTGTGTGTGTGTGCAGTTGTGTTGATGTGTGTCTGTGTTCCAGCAGCTATCTTCTCAGAGTCACATTTTAAAACATGAACAAATCAAACCATCAGAAATATACTAATCTAGAAGATTGTGCTAACGAAAAAAAAATGTCTCTCACACACACACACACACACGCGTATCCCTGCATCTCACATAGAGACGCGAGCAAAAACCTGATTTCAAATTTTTTTTCTGGAAGGGGGGATCCTTCATCAACACCCAAAGTCGCCTGATTGTCACGCAAACCACACTGCATCACGCAATGTGAGCACTCCCCCAGCAGAGGCGCAGCTAGCATGTAGCTCAAACGGGCTACTTCATGGATGGCACTCCCAGACACTGTTTCCTCCATGATGGCGGCCAAAAGACCTAGCGTTACGAAGCAGCTGTAGCCTCCAGGGCCTCTCAGCGGCACACGCATTTGGCTGAAATATTCAGCTGGGCTCCCAGCATTACCTTGCATGTATAATTACCGGATATGCTGCCTGCCGCTGATAACTGTCCCAAACAATGTTTGAAGGGGGAAGGCAGCGATGAATTCCCAATGAAGTGTGAAAAAGGCTGATTAAAATTGCCGTGGTCGAAAAAGCCAGTGTGCCTCTGTTCTGCTCTCCCGGACCAAGGGAGATGGGGAGACAGGCTTTCTGTGGAGATAGCCGGCTCCCTTCTTCCTATACTGTGCTGGATTGATTTTCGGTGGGCGCGCATAGTTTCTATTTCGGGTGCCGAAAAATATTTCAAAATGCGTTTCTTTTTTTCTCTCATTTAAATGACGTACAATGGAGCAATCCTCCTTCAGAGCCTCAAGAAACCTATTTCTGTTTGGTGCCATCCCTGCACATTCCCATATACGCTGGGTATGCTAATTAGCAAACTCGTTTTTAATCATTATCATAAATCTACCCTTAAATTATGAATGTGCATTAAACTGTGTGTTCTCCAAGACCTTTTGTCTCGTGACTTCGTGATCGTTTGGGAATAAGGTGTTTTGGGTTTCGATGTGTTTGTATGCTGTCAGTGTGTGCGCAAGCCCTCCCACGAACAAATCCTGTGCTTGTACGTGTGTCTCTGTGTGTTTGCTTGGAATTGTTTGTGCGTGCGTATGTGTGTTTGTGTGTATGTGTGTGCGGAAGTGTGTGTCTCTGCACCAATGCTCAGGCACCAGGGAGCCCATTTGCTTGGTGTTGGGGCTGGGTGTCGGGGGGGGGGGGGGGCTATGGGGGCTGTCTTTATATGAAGCATGTGGGCGTGAGGCTCAGAACACCTAATTACAGCTTTGGTTCCCACAGCCTGCTGCTGTCTCCCTGTACCCCCCCCCTCCCTCCACACCCTCCCCTCCTCTCGCCC
>OLKM01000037.1:748446-750946 GCA_900291075.1 Melanogrammus aeglefinus
CCCCTCCCCTCCCCCCCTTCCCTCCCCTATCCCCCCTTCTTTCCAACACCCCCCCCCCCCTCCCCCCCACACCCCTCTGCCGATGCCGCAGCTGGTGCGAGACAAGCCCCCTCCCCGTCCTCCTCCCTCAAAAAACCTAAATAAAATACAAAATGCATATTAAATCAAACGAAAGGAAGGCATTCGCTTCGTGGTGAAAAAAATCAACGTAACTCCCGGACTAATGCGCGACTAATCTACAAATTCTTAATTTCACGTTAAACACTTTGTATACGGAAGCGCTGTGTCCCCCCAGTGCTCCTCGGGTCGTCTGACTCCGCCATGCACCCCCCCCCCCCCCCCCTCAGCGCTGACCCCTGAAGGGCGGTCTGACAGGGCACCGCGGTGCGTGGCGGCCCCCTGTCTGACCCCCAGCTCCGCGGCGGCGAGGGTCGCTGCATCACACCGGCTCCAGGGCCACGGTCGTATGCTCTTCATCGAGTCGGATTCAGGTTGACTTCTTTATCCCGTTTGTCATGGTCTGGGCGCAGACGCTATAGACGTCAGGCGACCGCTTGAATGTCTTCATGGGACCCGCTGTAAAACGAGAGGCTGGAGTCGGGAGGGGGGGGGGTTCTCGATTCTTGGCTGATAACGCCACTAGTTTATCAGCGACGAATCGTGAGGTGACCAAGTATTTCACAAATTGTTAATTAGTTACTCGGTGAGCATTGTTAGAATTGCATTTATTCTGTGTAAAAAAGGTGGAACCGTTTGGGACCGAAGACAAGGCAGTGAAGAGTGCCAGCGCCTCGCTCCAGAGTAATAGATAATAGAAACAAAGTCTTTGGCCTTAAAAATGAGGTCACCCTGCTGACATCAGGGTTCTATTGTTCGAACCGGAGTACATTTAAAATCAAGTCTTTTTTTTTCATCTTTGTTGAATGGGGTCCTTTGACTTTCACAAGTGTGTTAAATGCTTGGGGTATTTGTACAGAGATAGCTGGGGTGCTTCTTGCGCCACTGCCATGCACCTGCTGTGGGCCTTGATAACTTTCATGCGCGGTTCACGAGGATGTTGCCGGCACTGAGGTCATAAGCAAGACACATTAGCGGTAAATTAATGAATGAACACATATTGCCGTGTTGAATAAGCATCGAGAAAACTAACATTAATTAGCTTAAAAAAACAATTAGCAGAGTGTAAACAAATATCCATTGTTACATAAAAAAGAAAAGAAATATATATACCCTTAATGCATTCATTGCATTACAGTGGAAATTGTCTACAGCTGTGAAGTTTTAGTAGAACTGTTGTGTTTTTCAGTGTGCTGTTATTCTATCTGGGGGGAATTTTAAGACACAGATAAAAGCGCCATCAAGGCTAAATTAAAACGAAGCTATGCAGGTTTTAATTTGCTCCATGTTTTAGAGAGTTGAATTATGGGTTCGGATCTTCGATGGGCAATTTGAGGTCTTGAGGACAACATTTTTATGGTGTCTCCGAGCTACGGTTACACAAGGTTAATATTGCAACCACATTTGGTAATGTTTGCATGTGTGTGTGTGTATGCGTGAGTGCGTGCGCGCATGGGTGTGAGTGCATGCACACATGTGTGTGTATCCTGCTGCAGGGCACAATGCTGCTCCAAATGTCCATCTGCCGAGTCCTCAATCCACCTGAGCCCATTTACACATGCATGTGCAGACGCACAAACCCATACCCCACCCATAACCTTGTTGCCGTGCATGTACATCCACACCTATGTGAACTAGGCCACATACACAGGCATACAACTTACAAATACCAACACACACTACACACACACACAGACACAGACTTACAGACACACACACGCAGACAAACACACAAACGCAAACAAGCATCCCTCCCAGACACTTTAAAACGTGTATATGTATATGTAAATGACATTTGTTACCTACTATGCTATGCTGTAGACGACGTGATAAAGAACAACATGCATCTCGCGGTGCAGCGCCACAGACGCACATCCCAGAGTCTCCCTGTTTCATCCGAGCAGCGCGGTATTAATTGTATTCAAGCTACTCTCTCTCTCACGCACCCGTATGCATAAGAAAATCACACCTTCCGATCAGGTGACACCCTGGCAGGTCTGCCGCTACACAGTGTGATAGCAGCCTAACAAGTCTACCGACGAAAACGCGGCAACGCACGTATACATATTCCGCAACAGGTTTTGAAGGTGAAAGGCCCTCGCAGGCAAGCCTTCTAGCGGATACACACCCGAATACGCACATAAACATAACGCGCATAGGCAGAGAGACGCGCGTACACTCTTGAATCTACAGGCATACTGTGTCATTGCACACACACACACAGATAGAGCATATAAAAAACGCACTCATAGACAGGGTTGCATGTTTGCACAATGAGATGCAGACGTGCACACTCCCATACACGCATGGAGCCTTGCCAATTCCGAGGGGACCCACACCAACACACATGTGCACAAATATATTAGGAATCACACAGTCGCAA
>OLKM01000038.1:7500-10000 GCA_900291075.1 Melanogrammus aeglefinus
GAAGCTCAGTTCAAGGAAATAGTTTGATTTACTCCCTCACCATTGTCAAATTCTTTGAACTGTACTACTGTTCCTTTACGATATTGCTGTTATTTTCCATTTGATTAATTTCTCAAGTGCTTTGGAAACGTAAATGTTTATTTTCCATGATATTATAGCTAATTTGAATTTGGTTTAATTGAATTGAATTGACAGAAGGAGAGACATAGGACAACCAAATAAAATATAGATGTATACTTGTTTTTTATTCTATTATGAAGTTTGCAGTATGACATTGTAATTTAGCACACTGAAGTGCTTAGCACAAGCTAAAGGCCATCTGCATCGTACTCGATCTGTCACACCTTCTTCTTTCTCCATCCATGCATGATTGTGTAACATAAATGACAAGAGAATGACACAATTCCCTCCTTTGCAAAACAGGAGAGTTCCGAGAAGGGAGAATAAGAAAATAAAGAATACAAGAGAAGAGCAATATGTGTCGTTTTTGCTTTCACCTGTTTCCATTTAGGTGCACGACAGATAACTGCAACCTCAGCCTGTGTTGTACGTTGTATTGTTTCCTTAGTCTGCTTGTCTAAAATATTAATAGAATGTCACGAAGGATGAATTATGGCTTCGCAAAGCGGAGGCAAGACAGCCCAAAAAATAAACACTAGCCAAGGTGGAAGCAATTTGTTTTTAGTTTTTTGGGGGTTGTTATGTGTTTTGTGTCTGTGTTGTTTTTTTTGTCAGAAACTCGGCAGAAAAACTTCCGGATGTGGGACTGAATAGAAGAGGGAAGAAGGATGGGGCAGGAAAAAGAGAACTGTGTTAAAATAGATACACAATTTGCAACACCCTGAGAAGTTGTAAGGTTGTAAACCACCAGGACACCCTGGGAGATTGAGGTAAGTGTGGTTGGTGAGAAGTGGAGCACAGCACTCACGCTCATCTGTTGAACACTGGAAAGGTACAATAGGTGACCTAGAAAACATGAAAACAAATGTTGTTGCACGACAAGACCAAATGGCAGGGCTACTCAGCGCAACTGCTTGTGATTCTGCTCATTCCAAATGCAGGTGTTTATGTGTTTTGAAGCAAAGCAGTGAACACATAAACACAAGAAAACCTGCTGCTTTTTAAAGCTAGGGTATGCAATTTATTTGGTTGACATTTTTGTCATATGTGTTGAAATTCTCTTTAGATCCTGAGGGCAATCAATAAATCAAATGCTCTGACAAATAAAATAAAAAGTGATAGATGTGTATGTTGCAGGCCTTTAATAACATGGCCTACCAGTCTTTCTTCCTAACCAACGGCCTGTTTCAGTTGAATCATTGCATCTGACTTGAGACTTCAACAAGGCTAAGCAGACCAATCGTTATGGCTAGTAAGCAAGTCCTTTGTATTTGGGGATTGACTTTGGAGGTTTTTCTGAAGAAGGGCGGGATTTTTTTCAGTTGGATACTTACGTAATCTAGCTTTATTTTACCAATATTACAACCAAAACTATATCTCATCAGCCACAAGCCAAGTGTTCCTTATCGAGCAGCAACATCATAAGTGTATTATTCATTCTTAATGACTTATTAAATAAATAATCTTAAGGACTCATCACATTAAAAAAACATTATCCATGATTCGATTGAAACAATGATGGCATTGCAACCGTATTGTGCTTCTTCATCTTGAAACGTTGATATCGCTTCCAGTAATGCTTACCATAATTTCGATTGATCAAGTAACAGTTCTGAGGTTGGACTTTGTCTTCTGTTTATGCTGTGTGTTGAAATAGTTATCAACACACCATAAGGAGGAAGTCGATCATCTTGTGAGAAATGGTTGACAGGGCAAGCTACAGACTGTCAATAATAGTCAACAAAACAGCTATTATATGAAGCTGTTATTTAACTGTGATGTGATATTGAGGGAGAGAAAGTTAATTATGTGAAAATATATTATCTATATATTTCAGCAGGAAAAAAAGTCTTTGTTAAACTGTCTGCTTGTGACAGGCCTTTAAAACGGATTTACTTTGGACTCGGTACTTAAATATTTTTGTCTTGTCTGCCAGTCACTTGAACTGTCACTTTCCCTTTCAGCCGACTTGGCAGTTCTAGACACAGGCTATGGATTCTTAAGAAACAGATAAGGAACCGACAGCAATGGAACTTATCACCTAATTGGTACAGGTGAAATCATCGAGACAAACAAGTACCTAACCAAGTGAGACATCGCAAAGGACAATACAAAGAAACATGTAGATTACTCCAGTTCAATGTATGTTGATTAAACTACAACATCAAACCATGTTCAGTGTTCCAACCAATTTTTTTTTCGTACACACTCTCACGCTTCAGTACACATACACATATACGTGCACACGCACACACACACACACACACACACACACACACACACACACACACACACACACACACACACACACACACACACACACACACACACACACACACACACACACACACACACACACACACACACACACACACACACA
>OLKM01000038.1:17500-45000 GCA_900291075.1 Melanogrammus aeglefinus
CTATGTGAAGACACAGACCAGGTTAATGATTTCTCACAAAAATTATCCACAATGACGTGGGAAAGAGTTGTTCAAGAATGAGTTGTGCTATTTTTAGAACAGGCCTGCGGGCGCCTATATGGTCCTAGCGGGCACCCTGGTCCCCACGGGCACTGTGTTGGTGACCCCTGACCTGATGTATCATAATGTTGTTGTGTGTTTATGTGTTGCTGTGTTATCGTCTTTCTTAGTTTAATAAATGTTCCTATGTGATCTGGCCTACTTGTGTCGGTGGGAATGAATTTCCTCACTGGAGGGCAAAAAAATAGGATTACTTTTTAACCTAAATGATGAGCAATTTAAAGGGAAAAAAAAGAGCCCTTTCGTCTGCACTCCTGAATTTCACATGAAGCATATTCATTATACCATTATTCGTTTTTGTTAGCCTTAGTTGTAGCTTTGGGCAGAGGTGTCTGCATATTAATGAGCGTAAATGAACATATGTAAATGATTGAAATAGCTAATTAGCCATTATGATTAAATTTAACTTTTACTAATCGGATGTTCTAGTTAGAAGTCAGTTTTGCTCTGCCAGACTTTGGCCCAGATTCAATCAGCTTTCTAGGAGTCCACCTCAACCTTGCAGAGCACCTCTTGAAAAGATACTGAAAATGTATTTCCTTTTACAGGAGGTGGAAGTGTATCGCCTGCAAATCCCATCCAACTGAAACAGGCTTGGTGGTTTGCAGTCAAATGCAGATATTGAGATGAGGGTCCAATTAGATGTTTTTTGTGACCAATTGATTATTAATATGAGGAGAATGAACAAGTAGGAATAATAAATAAATGCATGAAAAACAAACCTGCTGCTGTCACCTTAGACACGCCCACGCGCGCACACGCACGCACACAGCCACACACACACAGGCACACACACGCACATTTTCTAACTTGTGTCACATGTTTCTGAAGATATGCAACCTCTTTAAAGCGACAACTTTAAATATAAATATTGTCCAATTAAAATATGATCACGTTAAATGTCAAACATAAAAACAAATATTATTTCATATAAAATATGGAGGTTAATGACTACTTGTATTGTGCGCAACGTCAAATGCGTCAGTCTGCAGCACCGGAAGTGTTAGGAAAAGGGTTAAAAACCAATTGTAAGTAACAGGCTAGCTATCGTTAGCTGTCAGTGGTATTTCTGCAGGGATGGAGGTTACACGGAAAAGTGAGTAGCGGGATTTGGATAACGGAGTTTCTCCGTTTGCTGTTTACTTGTAGCAAGAATATGGTGCAATAAAGATAATTGAGTTTCACTGTAGACAGAATCTCCCCATTGATCTATGTACACGCTGGTGCATCGTTGTTGCTAGCGGTGTCGCTAACGTGCCTGCTGGAAAGCATGCACACCTGGTAGACTTGCACATTGCTCAACTTGCCCTTTCTCTTGCAGATTTTAAAGACTGTTTAAGCGCCGTGTATAGTGCGATAGACGAGGCTGATTTCCTTGCTATCGATGGCGAATTCTCAGGTAACTATGGGCACATTTGAGCACCCATTTCTCAAACGCACGGCTGCAACTCAAATCCTAATCGCTGTGCATTCTGTAATATTTCAAAAGGTATAAGCGATGGACCTAATGTCAGTGCACTCACCAATGGAATGGATACACCTGAGGAACGATACGCGAAGCTTAAAAAGGTTTGCACGAATTCGTTGTACCTCCCTTTCTCCCTCCTCTAGGTCATTGCTACCAGCTTCCACTTAAACGCGGTGGTTGTTGTGTTTGGAATTGCGTTAATCTCTTATTTTCCTCTCCTTCTAGCATTCCATGGACTTTCTATTGTTCCAGTTTGGCCTGTGTACGTTCAAGTATGACACGGAGGCGTCCAAGTGAGTGTTGCAGACTGTAGGACTGAGTACGCGCACACATGCTAAAATGTGTTTATGTTTGGATTTTGTTCTGTTTATAATATTTGTAAAATCAACGACTGCAAAGTTGTATTTGAATAAGCCATAATGAGTGTATCCATCAAGTTTCCCCCTGTAATATTATTATTTGAGTTAGCTACCCAGTTAAAACAATAAAACACCAGGCAGTTATTTTGTGTGCATGAACCGCTACCAAACTCATCAGAACAATGGACAAGCTCACCAATCTAAACATATCCTATTGTCCCCCTCTTCACAGGTACATCATCAAGTGTTTTAATTTTTATATATTCCCGAAACCCTTCAACAGAGCATCACCCGACATTAAATTCATCTGTCAAGTAAGTCTTTCAGCTAAATCCGTCCCTCGAGCTATGGTCATTAATCACAGGACTAGGCTACTTTATTTAGTATATTTATTGGGCTAAACTTTTGTCAAGGTAAACACTGTTTTTGTTTCAGAGTTCAAGTATTGACTTTCTAGCAAGCCAGGGGTTTGACTTTAACAAGGTCTTCCGCCATGGTGAGTGACATAAAGTTTTTATTTACATTCTGTTGAACATCCACACTAACTTACAATACTGCCACGTGAACGGCCTATTTAGAGTTGTTCGAAAAGTCATACATTTAAATCACCAACGTGCACTTTAAACGCCTCGTTCTCCAACTTCACTTCACTTCCTGAGTGAAGTTATGGAGAACACTTCCTGATTTTAATTTGTCTTGCCTCAGGGATCCCTTACCTAAATCAGGAAGAGGAAGCCCGTGTGAGGGAGCAGGCAGAGGAGAGACGGAACCAGCAGGCCAACGGAGCCGCGACACCGTCCTACATCTCACCGTCCTCTAAAGGGCCCGCGCACGTACCCGATGAACACAAGGACTTCATCAGTCGCGTCATGTACGTTCCTCTGATGGTCGAATTCATAAACGTCTTGAAAGGAGTCGGTGTTTCCCGGCCGGAGATGTTTTCATTGTGTGCCGTTGGTTAGCATCTTAAACTTGTTGATCAAGCAAAATGTCGCGTCCTTCTCCTCTACAGCGAGAAGGTTGATGGCCTCTTCACCAACTCTGAGAAGACGGTGGAGTTGGAGCCATGTACCGGGTAAACCACCCGCTACTTGCCTCACCAAAAGTACCCTACTTTTTTTGGATTTGTAGCTGACTCGTTCTCCACCGTTCTTAACCCATAGGTTCCAGAGAAAACTGATATACCAGACTCTTAACTGGAAGTGAGTTTGGCTACATTTGTTCTCTGCTGTTGCAGTATAAGTAGTGTCGATGGGCTCTGGCTAATTGCTAATGCATTCTCCTGCTCTTTTAGGTACCCTAAGGGTCTTCATGTGGAGACCATAGAGACGGAAAAGGTAAGGGTTTGTCTCACTTCAGCCTTGGACCACGTTGTCTAATGCAACTGTAAGCCAAGGAGAACAAGCGTGGATGTTCGGTGCCTCGTGTGTTTGCAGAAAGAGCGCTACATTCAGATCAGCAAGGTGGACGACGACGAGCGAAAGAGGAGGGAGCAGCAAAAACTGGAGAAGGAGCAGGTAGATTTAGTCTTTTGAGTATGTAGACGTTGGATTTCTGACTCAAACAGGGACCGTTAATAAATGTTATTTCCCCCCCCCATGCATTCATCTTCTCATAGGAGGAGCTAAATGATGCAGTTGGCTTCTCAAGGGTCATCCATGCCATCTCTAAATCTGTAAGCGTCTTTTATTTAATTAAAAGTTTGCTTTTCTTAAAGATTTCCTAATCTGAAATCCATTGACCGCTGTTGTGAACTTGGGTGTTCTTGGTGCCGTTTACATCTTGGCTTTCGTGTCTCTCTGTCAGGGTAAGCTTGTGGTCGGACACAACATGCTTCTGGATGTCATGCACACAATCCACCAGTTCTACTGCCCACTGCCACAGGTAACGTGGATACAAAATGCATAGTGTGTGTGTGTGTGTGTGTGTGTGTGTGTGTGTGTGTGTGTGTGTGTGTGTGTGTGTGTGTGTGTGTGTGTGTGTGTGTGTGTGTGTGTGTTCATGTCTTTATAAGAAATGTTTTATTGAATGTTGTTTACACTTTGTTCTGTCTAGGACCTCCAAGACTTCAAAGAAGTCTCCATGTGTGTGTTCCCAAGGTGAGCTTTTTAAGCATTTTAAAATACAGACTTTCTTTTGCCACTTGGTTTCAATAAAAAAAATATATATTACGTTTTTAGACTCCTGGACACTAAACTGATGTCTTCCACGCAACCTTTTAAGGTAACAAACGCCATTGCCCACAAGCATTCCTCACAAAATATTCCTATATGGGAGGTTTAACGTGGCTGACTTACTTGTTAGTGTTGGTGACATTCTGCCGACTGCCCTTTTCTAGGACATGATTCCCATCACCTCTCTGGCAGAGCTGGAGAAGCGCCTCAAGGTGGCCCCCTTCAAATCTCCTAAAGTTGGTGAGAAGATATGCTCGTATGGATTTCACGCATCCCGCATGGCTTGAGTCCCATCCTCTTTGACACGCACACTTTGTCTGCCCACTGTTCTCCTGCCAGAGACTGCAGAAGGCTTCCCCAGATACGACACAGCCCAAGAGCAGCTCCATGAGGCCGGCTACGATGCATACATCACTGGCCTGTGTTTCATCTCCATGGCAAATTACCTGGGTAAAACTCATTTCCACCCCTCTGCCTCGGTGCAAATGCGTTGCAGAAAATCATTGCAGAAATCGTTTTTCGACTGCTAGGTTTGAAGTGTTGTCACCTTTTCCACTTTCTCATTAGGTTCATTTTTGACCCCTCCCAAAGCCCACATCGCTCCTCGCTCGAAACTAATGGAGCCCTTTTTCAACAAGTATGTTGTTTTTTTTGCCGGAGTCGTTACTTTTTCTTATTGTAATTTTCGAAAACCTAATATAGTTTTTGTTTCCTTTTCCTCTCAGGCTTTTCTTGATGAGGATCATTGATATTCCCTACCTCAACATGACCGGCCCCGACTGTAAGTGAACCATTTTCTGTTCTGAATAATTTCTGCATATTCTTTTTTTTTTTATTTGAAGTTCAATCTTTTATCATTTTTCTCTCCTACTTCTGCATCATGAATTTATTTTCTTCCTCAGTGCGACCCAAGCGGGACCACGTTCTCTACGTCACCTTCCCTAAAGAATGGAAAACCAGCGACCTCTACCAGCTCTTCAGTGCCTTCGGTAAAACACACCCTTGCTCATATCTATGCCATGCAAGCCTCATCCGTCCCATGGACCCCCTATTTTAAATCTGTCCCCCCCCCCCCCAGGTAATATCCAGGTGTCCTGGATAGACGACACCTCAGCTTTCGTCTCTCTGAGCCAGACGGACCAGGTTCAGATAGGTGAGGATCCCCTTTATAGCCCACCATACTTCAAATGAAATGATGCCACATAATTTCAAACTCTAAAAAGTTATTCAACGCTAAAAATGTTACTGCAGGTGACTTTTAAATCGTTTTGTGTTACTGTAGCAATGAACACCAGTCGCTATGCAGAGAGCTACCGAATCCAAACGTATGCAGAGTACATGAAGGGACGGCGGCAGGGGAAGGAGGTCAACAGCCAGCCTGACCAGTCCTGGGGCGAGGAAGGCTGGGTCAAGTCCCCCACTACAGCTGGAACTACGGGCTACGGCTATAAAGGGTACCGACCAGGGGCTCCAATCGCCCCCATACTTTAGATCTATACAGTGCTGTCAACGAAAGGCTTTTAGTCAACGGATTAAAAGCAGACCTGCTGTCTACTGAAAGTCTTGCGACATGTACAGAGCATTACTATGTGCCACACAAACTGTGTGTGTATATTATAGATGTATGTATATATATTTTTTTTTCTGAAGGACGTTGGGTAAGCGCAGCATAAGTCCCAATCAAGCAGACCAAGGGGCTGGAGAAACTCAGGCCACCGACGGCTGGAATCAAAGCAGCCATCCCGATGGCATGGGGACCAAGAAGCTGAAGACTGGTGTGCATCCCTTTTTTTTTTTTTTATACTCGACCTAAGAAACGGATTCTGCATGCTGAATCATGTAGCACTATCTGTTGACTGCTAATCTCACACATCAGATTTAGGATTAATAATCAGATGGAAGACGTCGTGTTTCACTCTTGCTTGATTTATGTGGCCGGAAGCGGGGATTTGAAATGATCTAATTGGCTGTTAAAGGGGAAATCCGGTGTAAAATAGATCTGGGATATGTTTAATATGATAACGAGTTGGAATGTTTGTTTTGGAGCAAAAAAGCGTATGCAGACGCATTCTTAAGTTCATTGGCTGTTTTTAGATTCTACCAAGACACTATAAACTTGGAACGATGGGCATGTGTTTATGGTTAAAACTAAATCGCCATTTTAAACCACTTAAAAGGCTAGAAGTAGCCCGACACTACTTTGGTAGTATAATAAGGGTCTTGACGTATAAAACGAGGCATTGATAACTTTAAGTGTACAGATTGTTTATTAAAAATGACATTCTATACACACAATACCAATAGTTCACCCGTCGACGCCATCTTGTCCTTAAGACTCGATAAGTAGTTTGGCGAACACAGAGCTTGCGTGATGTTCACGGATGTCACAATCTCTGTGTTTGTCAATCTACCCATTGAGTCTTGAAGTCGAGATGGCATCGACGGGCAAACTACTGATGGTATTATTGTGTGTATAAAATGTCCTTTTTTTTTAATAAACAATCTGTACACTTACAAAGTTATCAATGCCTCGTTTTATGTTGTACATGGTTATAGCGTTTTGGTAGAATCTGCCAAAATAAGCTAACTTAAGAACTTTGCTACCAAACGAACATTCCAACTCGTACTAAACGTATCCCAGATCCATTTTACACCCCGGATTTCTCCTTAAACGGCCAGCACAAACTCTGACGGTAGTCGTTTATTTTAAATGGTTCAAATCAACACTGGGTAGACCTGCCACTGTAGCAATACACTTACTTTTCCTGATTTGGGGGGTGTAAACGAGCGGTAATGCCACCCCTTAGTTTCTGTTTTCCAGCCCGAATATGTGCCATCTGCCCCAGAAGTTTTGCTGTAACAGGACTGCTTGATCCATAGATGAATTGTCTGTAAGCTCTTGAATGAAAGGGTGGGGGGGTCGGTTGTAACATTGTCAACGCTGTCCTTATAGAGCTATACTCTCAATCGTATGCAGGAGTGGTCGACAGCAGGACGTCCGAAGGCTGGCTCAAGACTCCGTAAGTCTATTTGCTGATGAAGCGGCACATGTATATTCCATGTTTAGCTTTACATTACCGTAACCATTTCTGCTGTGGGCTTGTTTTTTCCTTAACTGTCCGTCCTCTGGTGTTCGCGCAGGTGTACTTCAGAGTCTTCAGATTTGAGTCCGATCCATGAAGAGCAAAGAGCCGACGGCCCAGTTCCAGCTCATGAGGCTGAAAACACCTGGCAGAACCCTGTGACCAATCAGGGCAAGAAGGCTCGCAAGAACAACAAGAAGAGGAAGAATGAAGGTTTGTCCGCCCATCTTGTAAAGTGACAGAAATACAAATTATTTTGACCACCACCCCTTTTTATATTGAATAGAGCTTTCTCATGTAGGTTCTGAATCAACTGCTTCCCTGTTTGATGTCCCTGCGGTCTGGTAGTGAGTGGTGGGAGGGAGGGCCCTCCCCCTCAGGAAGAACCTGTTTCGCTTCAAACCTTTGCTTACTGGATCTCATAGCAATTGATGATGCGGATCATGACTAGCATTGGGTCAACTCCTCCTCTGACTGTGATCATTTTCCTCAAGTTACCATAGGTACCGGCCAACACGTTTGACTGTATCACTGAAGGTAATGCAAAAGCCATAATCGCAGCCGGCATCTTGTAATGCAAGACTGGGCAAATCTTCAATTCTTTACTGTTCTGTAGAAGTTTTACGGGCACGTACATGCAGGACGATGTCGACACAGCGGCACTATTCACTATTCGCCAATTTTAACCAGCTGGTCTGCTCCTTTAGTCTTGTGTTTTGTGTGGCTACCTGTGCGTGTAGAAAGAATTGTGCTGGAAGCATCACTTGACTTGACCCTATAGTTTAGTGTTTTAAAAAAAAAACTAGTCTTTTTTTTTTTTCAATTTTAAAGATTGGATAGTTACTGTCGACTTTTCCAGTTTTATTGAATCTATAAGCTTCTCCATGATCCTGTATTTATATTGGTGGTGTATAATTTGACCCTTTGAAGGAGGAGCCTTGTATGGAAATGTTGCTATGACTTTATTTGTTTTGTGTTTTTGTAAACTCCCTGTTTGTTCTACTGCGCAATGTGTAAACGTTAAGAATACGTGTACATTTTGTATAAGGAAATTTAAAAAGGAAATATTTCCTTAAAAGAAAAATTAAAGAATGTTTCTTAGTACAGATGTTTATTCTATTATTTGCACAAAATGGTAAATTTTTTTGTGAAAGCACGCAGGTATCCAACTGAAAGCCAAAACTTTATTTCTTGGGTACGAAACTCGAACTTGGATCTAGTATGGGCGTTTTCTTAACCATTTCTAATAATATACAGCAGTACATGCATCATGTTGCTTTAACCGTCAGTAACATCGTCACTTCAAGGGTTTTATTGGTCACATACAAGAAATGCAGTGAAATGAAAAGTTAAGTAAAATGGCCAGTCTTGGGTTGTCATATTTAAATGATGACTTTAATCAAAGATGAGGATAACTAAATTATTGCATAATATTCTACACCATCTTTCAAGTCTTTGTACTAAAACTCATTGAGGAAGATCTTTCCCCACGGGGGCTGTACAAAATACCCATTGACACGAACAATGAAGGACATCCTTTTTGTCCCGATGGCTAACTTGGGGGGGAAAAACCAAGACTAGCCTTTTTAAAATGTTTATTTGCTCAATTTAAAGTGACTATCACACGGTGTACATTTTGTATTGCAGTTGTTCAGGCCACTCGTTGACTAGATTCTTGTCAGGAAGGTGGTGCAGATGGCTGTGTCCTAGCCCACTCACAAGCCATTCTTGACCTCCAGGAAGCAAAGACCAGGATAATGGCCATTGAGGCTAGACAGACGGAGAGAGGGTTAATATTCAGATAAAACTTTAAGGAATACTTTTCAAGTTGTGTAGTTTAAAAAAATGTTCAACCTAGACCATATTTATGATCATTTTGGGTCTTGGTGACCATCCTGTCCCAATCACTTTTGGAGGACATACAATGTGTAATTTCCCCTAAAGGATTGCATTGCAGCCGTTTTCATGAGTCAGCTGCAGCTTTCACGGTCAATCCTGGACCAATCTCAAATTGTTGTCCGCATTAGTCCCCCCCCAAAATGATCGAAAACTAGGGTGAAGGTTGAAAACAAATCCTGAAGTTTTCATTTTAACCATAGGTACATACACACACACAGAAGGCAGTAGTATAAGGTTTTTTAAATGGATGGTGTGATTTTAGAACTTTTGGCTACAAATAACAAAGTGCGAACCTGTTCATGTTCTACATGGTATTCAGGTCGGCTTAGCTCAGGAGGTAGAGCAGTTGTCTTGTAACCTAAAAGGTTGCTAGTTCAATCCCCAGCTCCTCCTAGCTGAGTGATGTGTCCCTGAGCAAGACACTTAACCCTAATTGCTCCTGACCAGCTGGCTGTCGCCTTGCATGGTTGACTCTGCCATCGGTGTGTCAATGTGTGTATTAAAAACGATGTAAGTCGCTTTGGATAAAAGCGTCTGCTAAATGCCGTAAATGTATTCACCTAGATTGTCCAGGAAGAACTACAACAGACAAGGTGCGGTCCGGGAGGGATTTAAAAAGTTTTCTCAGGCGATCATCCAACTTCTTCATCACACCCTCCATTTTTCCATCCTAGAATAAAAAAGTTCAACTGTAGTCATCACATTGTCAATTTGAGATTTGAGTTGACGGGTAGTGTATTGTCCTCCCAGTTAACTCAAACCTGGTATATTTCGTCATTTTGTTATGCCCAATCCAACAAGTAAACACCAAACACTGCAATACCACCCAACTCTTCAGCAACTGCAACCACCACTAATCAATAAGCAGGCAGTGGAAATGCACATTAACTCAACACCAGCCCCCTTCTGAAATGTCACCCAACATGCAAGTTAACGTTGACTTTGAATAGCTTGGCCCCAACGTAATTCATCTCAAATAATCGACTCACCAATGGGTTGTTCTCCATAATGCTGTCGCTGCTAAACCTCCCCTCGACGGCCACCTCCTCCATCTCTGTTGTGGTCTCTTGGGCCCATGACCGCAGGTGACCCGGGGTAAGAGAGGGACAGACGAGGTACCTCTGGTCCCTGAGCTCCTCAGAGGAACCCAGGGCTGCTGCTGCACACTCTGGACTCTGAAACTCTGGCACATACCCAAACTAACTAGTAAGAAACAGAAACACAGATTTATCTCTCGACAGATGATGCAAAAAAGTGGGGGGCCAGTGAAATGTGTTTGCTCACTTATACTCGCATGTCTCGCTCGTCTTCCATTGGGTTTACTGGGCCGCAGGATTCTCTCGACCACACCGAAGTGGCCAAATACCTTGTTGAGCTCATTCTCAGATAGTGCACAGGCAGGAGGACCTTGAGGAAGCTGATTGTAACCGACCATTAGAGTCTCATTGAAGGAAGCAGCCATCTTTGAATTGTAAGCATCTATCGTCGTGGTCCCATTTTCGCCTTGTTTCGTGTCATCATCCGTCCGTTGTGAACCTGGAGCATTTGGTACTGGCATGTGTCCATTCGTGTGAGGCAGTGTGTGGGAGGGGTTCACGATAGGTTTGAGCCTCATAACGTGGACATGGTTCACGTTGAGGGGGTCCTCCTTCAGAGCATCAAGGGTTAAATCAAGGTCCAATGTGGACTCATTGACCGGCCTCTGGACCTAGACGTAGGCGATTACACACACACACATTGATATGCATCTTATACATAACAGATTAATAGTGAGCAGAGTAATCAGGGGGTGCTGCCTACCCGAATGTGCTGTCCATGCACAACGTGTCCACTTAGTGTTTGGACTGCCAGCACAGCCCCCTCCAGAAGCCTAAACTCGATCTCTGCATGCATCTGGGGAGGAGCCGGTGATGAGTGACAACTTATCTCATTAGAGTCCAGAAAGTACCCCAACTAGTTTCGGTCCATGACCACATCAATATTCTATGCTTAGTATTTAGCCATTTTGCAGACGATTTAATTGGGACCCGCAAATGCAGATACAGCTCATTAAAGAACAGGTAGGGGTTATGGTGTCAAACCAAATACTTTTTCCAAACACCATAGTTAATAGAAATGACAAGACCATCAAGTGGGGCATTGAGATAACCTCCTAACTAATCATTACATATTATATTTGATCATTTCGTTCAACGATGATTAGGAATTAAAAAACAACATTTGCAAAGATTCTGTCGCGTGCTAGCTAGCAGTCTCTGTGTCACTACGGCCCGTCAATGGAGAGATGGGGGTCCCTGGATCACTGGGACCAGCGGTGGCTTACCCTGTGCGGGGTAGGTAGCATTCTGATGCGCTTCACAGCTCCACAGCAGCGAAACAGCCTCTTCACTTCCCTCTCCCCGAACCCAGATGGAAACGGCCCCGCAAACACCACCGACATTTGCCTCAGATGTGCACGTAACTGCAATGTATGCGCACACACACAAACACACACACACACACCAATATATACGTTAATTAACACAGCAGCGAAAGAGAGAAAAACTACTACTTTATGTACACAATGATGTATGAGTGGCTCACTCTTTGGTGGTGGTGTTCCTGTTGTAGGCCGGAGTTCTTCATGTGTTCTGAGGCTGAAGAGAACTGCACCAATGAGAACGATAGCCATGCCGCCTGTCTTCTGAAGGAGGCCAGCACCTGAGTTCAGAGGGTTATGGATGTTATGAGCAGAGATGTTAAGCCCAGTTCAGACCAAAGATTCACCTTGCAACGAGACGGTTTTAGAACGTCGCAGGGGGCGGTGTGAACGGGTCGTTGCAAGGAGTCGCACGGAGTTGTGAGTCGTTGCAAGGTGAATCTTTGGTCTGAACTGGGCTTTAAGAGTACTAATCTATGATGTCGGATACATTATGGCTGATTTTCATCATAATCTGTCGTTTTATTAGACCAGCTACTAGTGATAGTGAATGTTAGGTAGTGATTATGTTGTTTTTTTGTGAATGTATATGATCTTTGGGGTGTCTTAAAGCATTAGCATGCTCCAGTGTCTACAAGTCAAAGCAGGGTGTTGTTCGTCAGCACTATTCCTAAAGCCAAACGCAACTTCATTTTCACCTCCTTGTCTGAGCTGTGCCACTGCTGATTGGATGGATTAATGGTGATGTCAGTGCGTTTTCCAATGAAGGTCACCGTCTTTCCAGACTTTTGTAGCACATCAGCAAACCTAAAGACATTTTTGATGACAAGTTATTGATTACAATTTCAGAAATTTAAAAGAGAAAGCATATAAAACAGAAAGTGAAACGATTTTGTTTTCACGAATCTAAAAGGGTATTCCTCTTAGATTTATCTTTGTGTAGATGAAAGTGGCGATGGTGCATTGGTTGTACCTGCTACTTGGGGCAGGTTGAACATCAGTGGGCGTAGATACAGTGAGACTCTCTCCCCATAACTCATTGATATGGCACTCTACAACCTGAGCATGAACCATCAGGTAAATATCAACCAGTCTGGCTTCATAAAGGCATTATAAAGGGTTGTTTCAGTGGGGGGATTAAAATAAATATAGTGAAGACAGGGGAGATATTACCTTTCGAGGTCCTGCCTTAATAAAATACTGGGCCAACTCCAGAGCAGCAGAAGCATCCTCCATAGGGTCATGACCATTCTGCTCTTCGGTTTGGATTTGCCTCCTAAAGCCAATGAGTCATTAAACAAATCACATCATTGATGAACCAACACATGCATCAACCCAAACATCCATAGCCACAAGCACACACAAACATAGCAAGAATCACCTACCCTAGAACAGCCTCAGCTAGGACCTTGAGTTTAAACCGCTGTCCAAATTCTTTCTTGTAAAGCAGTGCGGTGTCGATCACATGGGGATGAATCAACTGTGTGAGAGAAGAACCTCATTATACAACGTCACACAGATCATGAATAGGCCCAGAGTTCCCATTATTTGTTTGTTAAAGATCAAAATCAGCTTATTCGATGAATATTTAATTAATTACATTCATTACATTCATTTTCAAGCCAGTAACTAACTTTAAGTGCCCTGAGGTCATTTTCCAGTGAATGTCCGACCAGGACTGCATCCCTGGGCAACAGCCTCAGAAGCTTTACTTGAACATCCTTGACGACGGTGGTGACTGGCCGCAACATTGCCGCGGTAATTCCGGAAAACCTATGAAGTCAACATAGCCATCAGATTGCCTCCAGTGAAGAACATAGAACACTGTTTAATAACTTTGGTGTGGATGGGCTGATTTAAACCTGGTGAGATAGTCGAGGATACGGTTTGGAGGTCGCACCAGGTTGTCCAGCAAACATTTGCCACTGCTATCCACCAGAGAGACGCGGGCCAACTCGTACCCCTGTTCAGTTGAACACTGAAATCCATCGAAGTTACAGTTGGGCACTGTGGAATTATATCAGTCATTTGTTTTGAGGCCATAAGCGAGCCTTACCATCTCACAGTCCAGTCCATAGAGAGGACTAATGTCTGTTACACAATCAGCACTCTCGGTAGACACAAAGTCCTCAAAGCCCGGCATACCTGCGAAAAACAAACAACACACGCATGAACTGAGCAGAGGCGGTTAAAAAAAGAACGATAGAGTGAAAAAGGAAGCAGTATTTAAGAGCTACCTCTCACAGGGAAGTGTTTTTTGATCATCTCTTCCTGTGGGAGAGTGTATGCTGTGAGCCCCTTCACCTCTGTTCCAAACTTCCTGATTATCGGATGCAGTCTCATCACTGTCGAAAAGAAATCATTCACATACATATTGAGAAGGAAATAACTGCATAGAGAGCATTGAGTTGGGAGTAACGATGAATAGGCACTAAATGTATTGGAAAATCTACCATCTCTGAGCTGATTGCTTTCCTGGTCCCTTTGAGCAAAGCATGAACTCACAGATTCAGGCACTTTACTGCTGAAGATTCCAGATGGTAAATCAGTAGCCGACGGAGTGAAAGTGAGCCTCTAAAAAAAGTAATAGATGTTCAAGAGATTAAACTCAGAGAAATCAATACTTGTTTTTGGGGAGGTGGGATTGGCTCCAAATCTAATCTGGTGTTGCTAGAAAAGCTTGACATCGATAAGACCCAAGAGTGGAAACTTGCTAGAAGACAAATCGATGCAAACACCTTTCTATGCATTGAATGGGTTTGTGTGTAATCCCAACACATGGTAAATGGCCAATCATACAATGATACAAAGGTAACATGGCAAGATTATATTTGGATGTGTGATACATACTGTGTTGTAGTTGGTTCTGAGATGTTGCAGAGTCAAGAAGTGTTGGTAAAAAAGACACTGGGAAAGGCCATTGAGGACAACAATGTTCACCCCTTGTATGTTCTTCTGGTGATGGAGATGGCACCAACTGTAAAAGAGAATTATACCAAAGAGAATTGCATTTAATACATGGGTATCTGGACAAACAAATGTTCTGTCACTGTTCTTCTTTTCCTCATTCCTGAATTGATTAAAACTGATGTATAAATGACTTCCGGCTGTTTACCTAGGTTGTTTGGCACCGTTGATTTTCCCCAGAGCAGCGAAGTGCAGCAGTTCCGTTAGCATATCCAATGTCACCTGTTGCTGCAGGTGAGCGAATGGCACAGAGATCCTCGGGATGTGATGAACAACACGATCGGCGTCTGTCATCTTCCTTTTCATTTTTTTACTTTCTTGTGGTTTTGTTGATGTGTTTTCTTTTCTTTTCCTGGACGAGCAGGACAGTGTCGGTGGGATCATTTTCAAGATGAATCATCGACTGGAAGAAAGACGAAATCACAGTTGGAAACACCAGTCAATGGATTGAATACTGATGGTCTAGGTATGTGCTACATTAAGAGTATTTTCGTAATAAATTGTTGAATGTTAACTATTTCTAATACACTTAAGGATTACTTCATATAGTAACAACAAGTTGTAGCACTTTATTACTGTGACCACCCAACAATGCAACCATCCGGGAAAGTATAGTGCCATGTGGACAACATGCTTCCAAACGAGATTGCTGAAGGGAAGAGGTGAATAGCGTTATACATTTGTAAAGATTTACCCAAGGGCCGTGGCTAAATTAATGTATCCACAATTCGCTATTTGTTAACCACGGATGTTATGGCTATGATATAGACATGATGCAATTTAGCCCAACATAAAGTAGTTAGAATAACCTAACTAAAACCACCCGAAAATATCACGGGTTTCCTTGAACGCCGGCGATGTAAACAGACCAGAGTGTATGCAATGTACTTCCGGTGATTATTTTCAAATTTAAACTTTACAAATGTAAACACACACTGTAATTACACGTTTACAACGTATCTTTCTGAACGAACAGTATCACAAATAACTAAATAATTGTTGTAATGGAGCAATGGGCAGCAGTCTCAGAACCCGGGTTCAAGCTGTTCCTTTGAGTGGTCGTGGCTCTATGTGTGGCGTTTTAATGTTCTGCTGAATTACAGTTTTCATGCAGTAACTGTTAACTGTTACCTAACTTTGCAAAAAACTAGGGGAAGATAAAATAATGATGTTTTAAGTTTGGAGAATTGTGTTGTACTACTATATTCTAAACATGGGTTCTAAAGTGAATATTTAAAATTACACTTTTATTTTGATGGGAAACACAACACTGTTCCGGGTTCTGATGTGCGCTCGGGGTTGGTCGATGTTCTCTGTGCAGTCAAACGGCCTTACAGACCAAACCAATCGATTGTATACATGAATGGGTTTCAAATTGTATGTACCGCGAACTACCTCACACCAGTTCTACAATCGTGTCAACTTCGATAGAACGAAGTGTATCTCAAATATAAATTGTGCATGCCGCATAGTTTTAAGCATGTCGACAAAGAAATTGGCTAAGTACGGGCTTTTGTTTTGTTTACATTGTAGACCACTCTATATGAGTAACGTTACTACTTTTGTTAATGTTCTATCTAATGTTACACTACAGAGAATTGGGATTACTGAGGAAGCGCAGCCTGGCCACCGAAAACAAGGCATTTCTTGTCTGTAGTAAGTACGTTAGTGGTAGGCCGCTACTAATCATACTTACACATTCGAGACATTTAAATTTGGGGTTATTCATTTGGTTGTTTTTTGGATTTTTCAGATCAAATATTCTCATACTTGATTGTGATTGACTTTGAGTCAACATGCTGGAGAGAGAAAAACAATTATGGCCAAGAAATAAGTAGGCCTCACGTTAAGTATTTGGATCCTCCATTAAAATAGCCAACTGTTTTCCCCAATCCTTGAAACTTACCTTTTTCTCTCTGCCCTCCAGTTGAGTTTCCTGCTGTTCTACTCAACACGTCCACGGGGGAAATAGACTCCGAGTTCCATACCTACGTCCAGCCACAGGAGCATCCAGTTCTCTCAGAATTCTGCACTGAGTTGACTGGCATTACACAGGTATTTCTTTCTTTCTTTCTTCACAATAAACGTTCAGATTTTGCAGCCGTTCTTAAATGTGTATATTCTAATGTATTTATCTTCCAGAGGCAGGTGGAAGCAGGGATTCCCCTCCACATCTGTCTCTCTCGGTTCAGTCGCTGGTTACAGGCCCTGCAGCTTCAGAAGGGGTTGACCTTACCAGGGGAACGATCATCATCCACTTCTTCAGCCCTTCAAAAGCCCTGTGCCTTTGTCACATGGTCCGGTAATAGCTTTTTTCATACACCAGTTGATATGCATGATAAAGCTTATCATTTTTTACTCAAAAAAATCTTGGTTTTTGGATTATGTTTTCCCCCAGGGTATGTATCACCGGTTTTTGTTGTAGGTTACCTATGCCTTAAAATGGTTTATTTAAAAAAGGCAAATTATTGGTGTGTTTTCTGCACACAATGGGAGCTACCTAAGTTGAACTGAAACAAACATTAATGTATACTCTTTTTGGGTGTGTGTATTAGACTGGGACCTTGCCGTGTGCCTGCAGTATGAGTGTAAGCGCAAGCAGCTCCACAAACCTGATGTGCTTAACAGCTGGATCGACCTCCGAGCCACTTACAGAGTATGTACTCTCTAGTAGTCTCTGTCTCTCTCCTTCTCCCAATGTTTTTTCCCCTAGTGCTTTGTGTTTTAACCAAGCATATGTATGTGTTTTCAAGCTTTTTTACAGTAGAAAACCCAAAGGGCTGAATGGGGCGTTACAAGATTTAGGGATCCAGTTTTCTGGACGAGAGCATTCTGGTAGAGAGACAATATAAAATACTTTTTATTAGGTTTACCATCCTTTTCTGCCAGATGGATCTTTTCATTCTGTTTCGTTCTTCCACAGGTCTGGATGATTCCCGTAATACTGCTCAGCTGGCATTGAGGATGATGAGAGATGGCTGTGTGATGAAGCTCACCAGAACGCAGGAGAGGGTGAGTGGCTGCCTGACAACCCGTCCGCTCTTCCCCCCGCTACTAACCGCTCCACTGCTTGTCTCCCCAAAGAACTATGCCAGGTGACAATCATCCTAATATCCTATCCTTTTTTCTATCTGGTTCTACCTTTTCCATTTGACCTCTCATTTGTAATTGCAGCTCTGGTCAGATCTTTATTTCTTATTTAGGCCATTCTAGGAAAGTATTTTATTTGTTCTTTGAGGTGGTTTGTTAAATGGGAGAAAGGGAGAGTGTTGATTTAAATTGTTTCAACATAACCCCAAAAAGTTGTCTTTTAATGACTTGCAGAGTTTGTGGCTCTCTCACTCATACTAGGCGCCAATGAAGCCCAAGCCCCTGTTCGGAAATGCTCCCGTAGAAAACAAGGAAAGTAAATCAAACATGGCTCCAGATAAAAAGACACTGTCCAGCGAAGAAACACCGGCAAAGAGATCACTTCAGATAAAAACGTGTTCAAAGACCAATGTTCCACTTTCGGACACAAAGAGAAACGGAAACTCAATACAGGAACCTTTTCAAGAATATAAAAGCCTGGTCTCTCCCAGGACCCTGCTGAATGGTACAACGACACCTCCGCTGGGGAAGGGCACGGTGGCGGGTAAAAAGACGACCATGGACCTTTTCTCTCCAGTCCTGGTAAATGCTCCTTCACGCCGGGACAATAGCAACAGCCTTGTTCTCTGCTCCACCACTGTGGGATCCATATCACACCTGCCGCAGGTCCGTCTGACCTTTGAACCCCAGACAGCGATGCTGGAACACACAAAAGACGGCACAGAGACGGATATCTCGGTGGAAACGGAGGAGTGGCACGGATGTTATGACTACGAGGTGTTGGATGGGGATGATGGTGTCAATACCGATTTGTATGAATCACTTGATGCATACGAAAATAACGGGGAGAGTTCTTTGTCAAAATATGTAAATTCCTCCATTCTTATACCTCATCAGATCAATGTAATTGCAAAGAACAATTTAGCAAAGACTGTTTTTGTTAACAGAAAGGGAAACGGCCCGAAATTAGAAGCTAGTTGCTTATCTAATAACATTAAGCCATCTTCTTTGGTCTGTGTAAATGGAATAAGACAGCTCCCTCATGCCTCATTGGCAAATAGATCAGCTCTAGATCAAATTCAATAACATCTAATCAACCTAAAGTTGTTTCCAGTAATATTCGTTTACATGTTCAAGATAACTCAAAGGCTCCTCAGAATAAATCAAGAACAGGGAACTCGTCCTCACTCATCACGCCCAAGGCCTGTGTCCAAGAGAGGACTTTGGTATCCAACTTGTTCACAAAGCCCACACCAGTCATCATTCAGCATCATGCAACCAGACCATGCTCAAAGAAACCCAATGGAAAGGAGACGGGCTCTTTTATCTATAGCGACACAGCAGAAACTCCCCGTCCTACCTCCGCTCATTCTCTCCGCACCCCACAGAGTGCCATCCCCTCTCTCAAGCAACCTCATGTCCAGTCTATCTCGCCCGTTGACAAACACACGTTCATCCCTCCAACATCCATCCAGACCATGGCCGCCCAGGATCACTGCTCCGCTGTGCGGATGTGGACGCCGGGCGAAACGGCAGACCGTGTGCAATGGCGGTCCCAATCAAGGACTTGGATTCTACTGCTGTCCAGTGCGCCGGTCGGGCTCCGGGAATATGATTCAGAACGGCTGCAAGTTCTTTAAGTGGGAGTCGGCGCTGATTAAGAACCACTCACCGGCCAATTCATGTGTCCAGTCTTCGATTTCTCTGCATGTTCTTCGTCGTCCGCAACTGTCGTCAACCTCAAGGAAGAGCTATTAACTAACTGGGAAAATGTAATATTAATTTAAGGAACTAAAGTAAATGGTTGATGCAAAGGAATGATTTGTTTACCAAATAAAGGTGTAACGAGTTGCTGTTACGATATGAATTATGTAAACGAAATGTAATTTATTCAATTAGGCCTAGTTTAAATATTGTAGGATAAATTGACAAATAAAAAAAAACAAATAGTCAGTTTTTCCCTTTCACAATGCTTTTTATGTGTATGTCAATAAATTATTTTTAATACAGTCAACGTCTATTGATGTTATATAAGCGTGACATAAAGGTTGAATTTAATACTGTATATTAAAGACTAATTTCCATTTGAAAGTTCCAACGAAGGTATTCGATGAAGTTTGTCCCTTCTCCCATGCGGTAGCTCACGAACCCAACCACCTGTTTTAAAATGTGTGTTGCTAACGTTGACTTAGGTTGCTAATGAATCAATTAATTCGTCTGTAACGTTTATTCTACAGTTGCTAGATTAATCTTTTCCAAGACTTATGTTCGCATTTTGCTAAAGACCCGTCTACTATTCACACAATAAACTGTTAGTTAGAAGAGCTAGAAACCATAGCTGGTATTAGCTGTAACGCTAGCGAAAGCACTAGCAGTCAACCCAGGGAGTTTTACATTCGAGTTGTATCGGTTAGATAAAAGGAGTTACTAGTTCTAAACATGTCGGCGGATAATGACAAGAAACGCAGCAAAAAGCGATACGCTTCTAACCGCGGGAATAAGCGCTATAAGGGGTGTAGGGAGCTGGAGGTGGGCATGCAAGGGATCATTATCACGTGTAACATGAATGAAAAGAAATGCACTTCGGAGGCATACAGCCTGCTCAACGAGTATGCAGATAAACTGTACGGACCCGAGAAGGTAAATACAAAAAGAGTCCTTTCTAATGTACTCTTCACCAATTATTTTCGAACATAATCAGGCGGTGATTTGACATGTCAGTTCATATCTGAAATTAAAATAAACAGTTCGGTATAATTATAGACTTTAATGTTTACAGCTAACGTTTCACTCCTGATTGCAGATACAAGATTGTGACGGCAGTAACAGCGAAGAGGAAGATGATGCAGAAGCAGCTCTGAAGAAGGAGGTTGCTCAGCTCAAAAAAAAGGGGAAAGGGGAGAAGCGCTTCCAGGCTTTGGACAGTGGAGCGAACAATGTTGTATTCATTAGGACCCACAATGTGGGTAAGTGAAAAGAAAAGAAGAAATCATCTTTATATTACCCATGTTCAGTGTGCTCTTATTGAACCAGTTGTTATTGTTGCTCATCTAGAACCCGACAAGTTGGTACATCACGTCCTGTCAGACCTCCATGCCACTAAGAAGAATAAGTCCCGCAACATTCTCAGGATGCTTCCAGTGAGACAACATATTATGCATGCAGTTTGCAGATGATGTCCTCTGTATTTCACTAGTTTGCATTGAAACGCCTGTGCTCTGTTCTAGGTCAGTGGAACATGTAAGGCCTTCCAGGAAGACATGGATAAGTATCTGATCACGTTCCTGGAGCCGTGGTTCAAACCCCCCAATCATGCCACCTTTCAGATTGCCTTCAAGGCGCGAAACAGCAGCCATAACAAGCGGGATGACATTATCAAAGCCGTTGCAGGTATCTAGTCCAGCAGCTGCTTTCACTAGATTCTCTTGTAGATGGGAGTTATTGAGTGCATAATATAGATTGCTGGCTGCAAGGTTCTTCTGTTAAACTAACTCATTGCTTCTGTATCCTTGTGCCAGTGTCAATGCCAATGCCATTTCTAGTTACTGTTTAACCACGTCTTATCTTATCTATCGACATGTTTTATCTTTTAGGCAGTAAAGTGAAAATGTGTTCTGTATTACTTTGAGTCCAACATGTATTTGTCTAATTCCCGTAGGCCTGGTGGGGAAGATGAACCCAGAGAACAAGGTTGATCTGACCAACCCTGAGCTTACCATCATCGTCGAGGTCATCAAGACGGTGTGCTGCCTCAGCGTGGTGCCAGACTACGCTCTCTACAGGAAGTATAACCTGCAGGAAGTGGTCAAAGAGGACGCTCCAAAGGCAGATGCTGCTGACAAGCGAGCAGAGCAGAAGGCGACCGACCAGGGCGACAGCGCAGACGCTGTTAAAGCAGAAGAACAGACTGATAAACAAGCAGAGGACATTAAGGTGCCCGAAAATGACAAATTGGTTGAGGCAGCGACAGAAGATAAGAAGTGATGATTTAAGGGAGAGGGACAATTTTATTTTAACATTGAAGGTTGTAGTAACCAAGACAACATTTTCAGCCCCTTGTTATTTCTTTTTTTAATACAAAACAGTTAGTATATCATTTGAACAGGTTTTTCCTACATCAATAGTTTTCTGTGTGTGTGATTATTTTGGTTTATACCCTTGAAACCTCTGTACACTTTTGTGTGTGATAGTGTAGTTTACCAAAAGGTAACTCTAAAACTAAAGAGGCTTTTAGTTAGATTTCTGTTTTTTTTTTGTTTTTTTCCAAAAATTAATTTTGAGCAGTACAAAGAACCGTTGCTTAAGTTCAGAGCCCATATTAATAGACTGGCCCACTTTTGTAGATGAAGGAAATGATCAATTAGTTGTATAGCAGTACATTTGCAGGCACAAATTCTTCTTTCCTGATATGACAATAGCCTACTCATTGATGGATCAAGAGCAAATGTTTGGGAGCAGACCAGTGGTTATTTCTTCTGTAAGCCACAAGGTGGGGTAAACAGTCATTGCGATGAGGTGGAGATTTAGGTGTAATGCTAGTTTGATGTATCATTCGATTTAAAGTGATTGGCCCGACTTGTTGGGACAAAAAACTGACATTTTTATATTACTGAACCGTTTAATAGCTATCCGAGTGTTGAAACCGCCCTACTTGCCTTGTGCTCATGTTTTGCAGACATGGTTAAGGGGTCGTTGGCTAAATGGGCCACACCTATTTTAACAACATTTCTCCTTCCAGGTTTAATTTCACACTTTCAAATAATAAACAATTTAATTGTTCTTTTGGGTGATGACCATTTGTGCAAACACTGGACTAAGTTGTAACTTGAACTGACTTGATCTGTCATGTCTCTGACCCATCAGTGCCGCAACAACAACCAGTGCATTGCTAGCTATCCATTCTAAAAAAAATAATCTAAACTACAAATAATGACTTTGGAGCATTGCAATTCAGAAAAAATGACGACTCAATGTTTTTTACAATTTTAATTGTAGTTTATTATAGGGTAGTGAATCGTCAAATATTTCCTCCACTCATAATTGCTCCTGTGACAAATGGAGCTGACATTTTTCTGCCTGTCTACAGGCCTAGAGAAATGTGTACATTTTTTGGCACCTACAATTGTCAGCCCATACAGGTTGAATGTCACAGCCATGTGTAACACTTGCATTCCCGGGAGGATGTGCTCGGGCTCCCTGGGGTCAGGATTAACAGCCATCCGTCTGGTTCCATACCTGACCTTTATGACGCTCTCGAGGGGCTCATTTGTCTTCTGTCACCCAGACAGTAATCTCACTTCAGCCATGAGGAATTCTCCCCCTCTCTCTCTGAGGTGAAATGTGAGGCTTATGTCACCAAGGGCATGTCTAAATTATTGCAATTATATAATATTATCTAGTGATCTGTCCCAGTTTAGTTGAAAAAATAACATGTATTTAGACTGCAAGTGTGTGTTTCCCTAAGTGTGCGTGTTTGTGATTTTGTGTGTGTGTGTGTGTGTGTGTGTGTGTGTGTGTGTGTGTGTTTGCATGTACGTGTGTGTTTGTGTGTGTGTGCCTGCATTTTTGCTTCACTCGGAGTGAGCTTCTATTGCTCATTTGCAGGGTACGTCATTGTGTGAATGGTTTGGGTTTAATGAGAAATGCTTATCAATGCTGCACAGCCAGTTTGCCGTTATTTCTGCAACCTATTCAGCTCTACAGGTTGAACCAGGCTAGCCCATGTTGATTGTAAATATTTATATTTTCCCCAGCAGAGCGAATAAACAATTACTGGATTCAGCATATTTGGTGTCAACAAGATTTGTGTGCAGAAAAGGGAGTTTTTTCCTAAAAGAATATATATTCATGTTTCTGAAATTACAATAATACATATTTGCAGTAAGTGGGAGGTTGTCATTTGAATGTCAATGACTGCATATGTTTGTATGAACTATGGAAGTGAATGAATAATAAAAAGATGGCAAATCATAAAACATATTAATATAGCGCCTTTCAGGACACCCAGGGCATTGTACACATGAAACAATTAAAACAGAAATAAAATAATTGAGACCGAAAGCCTGGCTAAAAAGATGGGTCTTTAGGCTGGGTCCACTTAACATTTGAGCGTTCAGTGGACCCACTTGTACAGGGTTAGTGGACCCACTTGTACAAGGTTAGTGGACCCAGAATTTTGTATCTCTGGAGGAAGGGAGTTCCAGAGGTTGGTCGCAGCAGCCACCCTGTGAAAGCTCCGTCCGCCAAAGACACAAACTGGTGGGAGGGCTGGTGAGCTGTCCAGTGCCAGAAGAACAGACTTCGGGAGGGGGTGAATGGGTACTGGGAGGCAAGGGCATGAAGGGACTTGTATACAGGTGAGGCAGAGGACCTTGGCCAGGTGATACAGGGCTTGACTGGCTGCCAGTGGATAAAGTTGGGGCTTATGTGCTACCAGGTTTTAGTGCGGATAGGAAACCATGCAGCGGACTTCTGGAAGTACTAGGAGCTCATACCTAGGGCTTGGTTCAGAGCCTTAAAATAGGGCTCCATTACAGTATTCAAGGTGGGAGTTGATGAATGCACGAATGAGGGTCTCTGCGATGGAGTCGTTGTGTGATGGACCAAGTCTGGAGTTGTTTCTGAGGAGGAAGAAGAAAAAAGTTTGTGAGGGGCTTTATTTGGGGAACAAACTGGAGTGTGGAATAAAGAATCACACAAGGTCGGGCCAAAAAGGTTACATTTTCGAAATGTAGACCAAAGAGGAGCAATCATGTTGGGTTTGGTGTTGCTAAGGGATGAATGTGGTGCAGAGCGTTTCATTAATCCCCAATAATGCACATTTTTTACACAAACCAGGCGTAATCTTTTTGGTTTGATGTTTCTTTTCTGTCTATTTTTCCTGCCAAGACTGAAAGCTCTGGTGTCTTAAGAAAGGAGGACTCATTCTGACCACAGACTCCTACTAAGGAGTTCAAATGTCACTAGGGGAGTGTCTTGATGGCGGTGGGTCAGACACAGAGATCAATTTCTTTATTTTTTGATATATTGAAAGGATTTACTTCTCCGCTGCCTCTCTGCCACTTACCCATAATCCTTTGTCCTGTCTGTCTGACTCCCCCTCTGACCCTAACCCCTCCTTTCCCTTTAATTCATATAACCTCAAAGAGGGCCATATACAGAGTGGGCTTCATTATTAAAGGAGTCGAGTTGGGTTTTATTGCACGATACTACTGTGGCTTACACCTAAATTGCCCTAACATTTAATAAATAGTTTGGTGTGCCTTATTGCACTTATTGCACACACTGGACTGAGCTTGTCCTGAGAAGCCGATTGAGTCCCATTCTCTGTCAGCGCGCACAGATGTGAAGTTTGTGTGGATATCTTTAGGCTAGTCTTCTATCGGTCTTACTGTAGGGCTGTATTATATAGCATATTATAATTGTACAAGTAAGTATAAAACATCACCTTTTTACATGCGGCTGTGGCTTTCTTCATACAGTGTTGTACGGTCAAACTGAAGAGCCTGCGCTTGCTGGAGGTTCTTGTGTAAGGGCCTTTGGAAAACTGACGCAGGAAACACATTTTAGCATAATGCTAACAAGGACCTTGACAATTAGGTAGACAGGGGAGGTTGACAAGGCGAGGGCCACGGCTAGAGGCTGGCGCTTTAGTGAGGATGTGTAGTGAAAGGGGAGAGAAAGAGGGCAGAAGAGAGGTGGGACGGGGCCATCAGCTGTCTGTCTTCCTAAGCTTTGCTCATTTCTTTTCACTCTTCTCTTTCTGCAGATAGTCTGCCATGGTTAAAGATGACGTAAAAACCAAGTCCCCCTATCATTTATCGTTTTCATGTTTCTACTGCAACACGCTTCGTATCCTTGGAGGGCTGTTCTTATAATTTCAAACAAACCAGAGACCTTTTTTTTTTTCTTTCCAGGGAACTGACATACACTCCGGTAAGTCCTTTATCCCTGTTATTCCGTATTTTCCCATCATTTATTCATAATATATGTATTTGAAATGCACCTTTTCCGGCCTGTTATCCTATAACTTTTTTTTTATGAATTCTTTTTGAAGGTATTTATTTCCCACAAATAGGGAATTACCTCTGAAGTATATGCTGGTCCCTCATAAGGATATACATATTAACAGGATTGGAGATGGTTCCCGACCAGCTGTCAGAGAGGGAGAACGAGACACAACGAACCCCGACAAACAAGGGTAAACCGACACAAAACCACATTTTACCAAGAGCGTCGATTGAACCTCTATTCAAACCAAGAAATCTGTGAAGAGGACATCACTGCTCTCAAAAACATCAGCTTAAACCATGGAATAAAATGGAAAACGGATGGGAATAACGACAAATCTGGATGAAGGAAGCTGCTTAAAATACAACATCAAACACAGCAGGCACAGCAGGGGGCTTCTGGTTTGGTTGCACCCGGCTGAGGGATTGGTTTTCGTCAGTGGGTGCATGCGTGTTTGTATAGTTTTGTGCTGGCCAAATAATCCATCCATGATCAGTCACAATAGGAACCAAAGCGGGTTACAAGGCACGCCTGGCTCTGTTTTGACATACCTTTTTTCCCTCATACGTGTACGCCCAGATGGACATACAGTCTCACGTGGAGACTTTCTTTGATGATTGTCGATACTGCTGCGTGATGATGTCATACGGCAGAGAGCAAGGGAGGGGTGGCATGATCAAAGGCATGAGGGAGGGGATGAAGAGGCAGGAGAGGATATCCAAGACAAACAACGGGACAAAGATGGCGACTGCTTCCACAACGGGACGTGTTACAGCCCTGAGACCACCGGACCACCTTCAGGAACCCGGTTCCACTCCTGGCCGTCTTGTGCACGGCTGCCATTCTAACAAGCTAGTCATGACATACTGGAACCACCAAGTCATCCTTAGTCGTCACCGCCACCACCGCCAGCGCCGGGCTAACATGGTAAGATCCTATGCCTTCTTCCGTCGCTCGCTCTCTCCTCCGCCGCTATTAAACCATCAAACCTCTATGCCCGGTTGTCTGTCTCCATTGCAAAATCCAGTGTTTTTTTTTTTTTATTATTGTGCGTGTTTTTTCTTCATTCATTATAATAACACATTTTCTTACCCTTTTCATTCTCTTTCCTTCCACCCCTTTCATCATGGTCCTTTAGACTGCTAATGCAGGCCTCTCCTGGCCATCAAAGGCAGCACATCAATTGCTTTGACTCCCAAGTGAGTGTGTGTGCGAGAGGGCCAGAAAAAGAAAAAGAAATTGTATCAAAGATCAAGACGCGCTTTCATGGCTGATTTTGGCCTTGCCTGGGCTTCACTCTCCATCATCCCTCAGCCGCTCTTGTTTTATGACCGCTCATTGTCTAAGAATCCATTGGCTATTTCTTCCGATCACCCGCCACTCCATGTCCAACATTCGCTCCGTAGTGAAATCAGGTGCAATTCTGGCGTTTCTTTTTCTTTAATTATTCTGCTTTCTTTGATTATATTCTCTGGCCGGCAGACTACAGGGCCAGAGCTGTACCCTATGATGACAATACGTGAAACAATATTTGAATAAGCAGCAGGAGGGTAGCCTTCTAATCCACTGTGGCTAATCCAGTCTTGGTGGAGGCCATGTTGGTAGCTGGTGTATTCAACACCATCACAATACACATCAGCAGGGTGCCATGGCAGATATGCTGACACTCCTTTACTTTAGCTATAGCCGGGAAAGGCAAGCAGATGGATGGATGGATGGATGGATGGATGGATGGATGGATGGATGGATGGAGAGAAAGATGGATTTGATAGAAGGATGGATGGGGCGTACGCGGAACAGGATGAAGAGATGGATGGAGAGATAATAGGATAGAAGGGTGACAGATGGATAGATGAATGGTTGCGGGTTGATACAGTCGATTTATTTATTAGTTATTCTGAATAATCCCAT
>OLKM01000038.1:50000-105000 GCA_900291075.1 Melanogrammus aeglefinus
ATTCACTGCCTCTGTATTATTGCTCACAGAAGCCAACCACCATGGAAGGCTAAGGACTAGACGGAGGATTATTTTCTCTATATTTTATATTGAAAATTGGTCCCTATGTTGCGTCTGGGAGCATATAGACCACGCCAGTATCCCCGATGCGGTGGATTAAGGGAAACGGGCCTTCAGAGACGGTAGGAAGGATACTTATGATAAAAACAACGGCCGATAACGTAGCTCTAGCTAGCCGAACTAGCTAGCACACCAAGGTAGCTAGCTGGCGCTGCAGGCTGCCGCAACGAACAGAGTGGAAAAACGTGCCCTCCCGTTTTCTGTTGTTTGATCCATGGTCGAAGGTTTTGTTAACGTCTACCAACGTGACTTTCCACAAACTTCTTCGCGTTGGCTATTCCCACTACTTTATCCAACTAGATTGCCTATGCGGAACTTGAGAGATTTTGAAGTAACGCTACACAGGCCCGCCTTGTGTGATAGTAGAATTTGTTTCTACACCCATCCCCCCACCGCCTTTGCAGGCCAAGATGAATGAGATTCCCACTTCAAAGCACTGGCACTTGGTGGTGGCATTGCTGCAGAGCTAGGTAGCTAGTTAACGTACTCTAGTCGTCCAGACACAGGCTTCTCTCCCAAGTTGTGATGTCTTGGAGTTTGACGCCAGCTTCTGAGGAGCGAACTGTACCGTACTGTGGAGTTTTAAACTTGCTCGTTAATCTTGGGCTTCAGTCAAGGGCTTTCTGCTAATGTGAGCGACTTTACATGTAGCCGTTTCGTTTCTAATGTTCCCAATTTCTGAGGAGAATGTCTTTTTCGTTTTTATTCGTAATGCAAGGAGCCTGCTGAAACACAATGTAAACAATATTCTATGCTAGGTCCCATTGCTCTCAAACCGGCATGTTTTCTTTACCTAATGTAGCTAACACCATCCGACAGTGTTGAGACGTGTTTGGGTCACTGGAGTGTAAATGTTGTTCTGATGAACTTCACTCGTCTGGTAACCAATTCCTCCTCGTCTATTATTTGTATTATCATAAGTTGTAACGGTCAGACCGAGTATTGAAGTAAACAACCGAATACAAGTATGAGCATGAATAGTACTCCATGTATTGTGTTTGGTACCTATTGGACATGTTGTTGTTAGCGTGCGTAACAAACACTTGCTAAGTTGTATCATGTTTCTTGTCACCCATCATAGGGACACTCGTTTGTCAGCAGACTCATTGCTGGAGAGGAAGATCTGACCTTGGCTTCCTGCAGTCAGAGACATGAGTGTGGTCAGAGAATTACATGGGATTGGGTACCGGGGAGGGGTTGTGGCCACACACAGCGGCCCCACCCACTTCACAGAGGATGCTCCACGGCCTCCGGTCCCTGGCGAGGAGGGGTCTGATGTCGACCCCCCGGTCCAGTCCCAGACCCTCTACTTTCCCCCGTCGTCTTTGTCCTCCAAAATGGCCGATCTACCAAGCTACACGCCATCCTCGTCAGCGGCGACCCCGCGTCGCCCGGACCTGGATCTGGGCTACGAACCCGAGGGTTCGGCCTCACCAACGCCGCCATACTTGAAATGGGCCGAGTCACTTCACTCCCTTCTGGATGACCAGGAAGGAATCCAGCTGTTCCGTAACTTCCTGTGCCAGGAAGGGTGTGCGGACCTCCTTGACTTTTGGTTTGCCTGTTCGGGATTCCGCAAAACCAGCCAAGACAAGAGGTCCAAGCTGGCTAAGGCTATTTACAGGAAGTACATTGTAGATGGCACTGGGATTGTTTCGCGGCAGATCAAGCCCGCCACCAAGAGCTTCATCAGAGACTGTGTGGTGAGGCCGCATCCGGACCCTGCCATGTTTGAACAGGTGATTAAAACACGGACAGTACCATGGCTCTTTATCGCAACGTGGTTTGACACACGGCAAACCAAATACTAGGCTTTCTGTTTGGTGTGCCTGTATCGCAGATGTTTTTTGTTATTGTAAGCAAAACTGGTCCACACATGCTGCTTCTTGCAGCTTTGCTTGAGATGAACGAGTTGAATTTATTAAGCTTCGTAAATGACAAGTTAGTAGGGAAACGTTTGTTAAATCGGTATCGTAGAAGGCAGGAAATGGCCACTGTTGACAATGGCACCATGGGGAGAAAAAAAGTGTTGTCTGCCTATGATTGATATCTTATGGTTGTATGTTGCAAGACATTCCATATCGGTGCATCTTAAGAATGACAAATTGTTGCATGGGTAAGCTGGCTGTCAGTGGTGACAAAAAGAAAATCCTGAAAGAGTCGCATGTCCAGTATGATTTGGGTAGAAGACACGGAGTAGGCTTTTCGAGGGCATGCAGTTACACGATGAAACTGAACACTCACCCACTCATGGACCACACTACTCAATCAATTGAGTAAAGTTTACTGACTTGGCCACAAATCTCTCCTTTGAGATGCATCCTATATTATTCCTATTTAATGGGTTGCATGCTATATTTATGGATAACTGTTTTAAACTCATTGCAGTTAATGAGTAATATATCACTGTTTCCATATAGTGTATTGAATTGCAAAAATGTATTCTTTCTAATATAACTATTTCAAATGTATAGGCACTATCGAATGACCATGTTTGTGTCCGTGACCCAGGCCCAGACAGAGATTCAGACCACCATGGAGGAGAATACCTACCCGTTGTTCCTCAAGTCTGACCTCTATCTGGAGTACACACGAACGGGGGGGGAGAGCCCCAAACCTAATCCCAGCGACCAGAGCCCTTCGTCGGGGATGGCCAAGTCTGTCCCTGGGTACCTACCCACGCTTGCGGAGGATGAAGAGTGGAGGTAGGGCGTCCTTCTCTTTTATAATGCACCACTATTTCTCCATTGAATTGTCCCTGACGGCTTATAGGTCAACACTCCTCTTCTATGCTTTTGTTTGCTTGGCGGACACACCAGGTGTGGAGGAGGAACTAATGACGAGGAGCAGGAGGATGAGAGTGAGTGTGGGGACACCCCTGCAGGGAGGCTGACAGCGTCTGCTGATGGAGACGGTGCCACAGAGAACCGTGGCTAACCGACGGAGGCCCGACGCTAGGGAGTACAGGTGTGTGGGCGATTCATCGTTCACCTTCGTCAGCACGGCTGTTGTGTCTACTCGCACTAGTGCACGTGGCATGGGTTTTGTGTGGCGGGTATTTAATCCCCCTTTTATCCCGCTATCATGGATGTTGGCTGGGTGCACTTTATTTATTGAACCCCCCCCCCCCCCCCCCTGTCGTCATCCCCAGGCCATGGAAGGAGCCGGTGAATCCGTACTATGTAAACATGGGCTATGCCCGAGCACCGGTGACCAGTGCCAACGACAGCGAGCAGCAGAGCATGTCCAGCGATGCCGACACACTTTCTTTGACGGACAGCAGTGTGTAAGTGTCTCGCTTAAATGTCTATGCCTGATGTGTTGATTCATGACCACACTTATTACGTTTTAAGCATACAGCTTATTGATGCAACGTAGCTGCTCATTTATGGAGATGTTTCTGATCTAACACTTGTTTTATTGTGTGTGTGTGTGTGTGTGTGTGTGTGTGTGTGTGTGTGTGTGTGTGTGTGTGTGTGTGTGTGTGTGTGTGTGTGTGTGTGTGTGTGTGTGTGTGTGTGTGTGTGTGTGTGTGTGTGTGTGTGTGTGTGTGTGTGCGCAGAGATGGGGTTCCTCCGTATAGATATCGTAAGCAGCATCGACGCGAGATGCATGAAAGTGCCAAAGCTAATGGGCGTGTCCCCCTACCTCATATACCTGTAAGTCTTTCAGAAGCCTCCCTCATTTACCTGTAAATCATTCAGCCCCCTATCACTTAACTGTCAGTCATTCAGAATCCTACATCCTGTACCTGAAAGTCATTAAGAAGCTTACCTCATATACCTGTTGAGCAGGCTATATTCAATACATGTTAGTCACTCAGAAGCCTAGATTAGATCAAAGCAACAATCCACAAGCGCGCTGCTCCAGTGGGCAAAAACAAAACTGTTGTAAAGTAAACCAGAGGAGAAATGTCCTCCAAATGCTGTTATTGGCGAATGACAAATGGAAAGATTTGTAAGGTTGATAAGCCTTTTGTTAATCATTAACTTTGCATACAGTACCTTTAGCGGCCTGCCACACAAAAAATGTACCTGTTAAAACTTGAGGATCACAAGCTGATTTGATAAGGCAGTAGGCCAAGAACAACTGATATGCAGAGCAAGGACGTCCTATGGGCTACAGCCTATTTGGATCGTCTGCATTATTCTCTTCACATGGCAGTATGCGACAAAATGTCGACCAAAGGGAAGGACACACAAGCTCGATGCACTGAATCACCGGCCGTGATTCAACCGTGAATTATGTATCTATACTAAAATTGCCTATTCCAAATGACAGGTCTTTGTACGCATTATACTTGAACACTGATCCCAGCTATGCTCATTGTGCCAATTATTTCTCCTGACAGCGTTAAGTTGAATATGTAAAATAGGACAAGTTCACATAGGCCACCCAGGCATTAGTGGCGCTCATTTGGTTGTTTGTTTGCGTTTATGTATGCAGCGCACGTACCGCGTGCCAAAGGACATCCACGTGGAGCCCGAGAGGTTTGCAGCGGATCTCATTAGCAGACTGGAGACGGTTCTGCGGGAGAGGGAGGCCCAGGAGAGACTTGAGGAGAGGCTGAAGAGAGTCCGGCTGGTGGGTCTCACTGCACTTGCACGTGTCTGAATAGCGGTGTTGTCTTATCATCGGCATTGACTTGTGAGATCGTTAAAGTGACGATACTGGCTTATCTTTATGCAGTTTTATAGTCCAATTGAATACTAATGAGAGAATGATATGACTTGAAACAGCAGAGACCTATTTTTTTCCCCCTTTTTCTTAACTTCATATAACCATCATCATTCAATACCGAAAAATGTTGAAAATGCTGAAAATGTTGTTTTTAAAATGACAATTAAGACGTCATAAGCATATAGGCTAAAAGTCCTAATATTCACCATGAACGTTTCGTATTGAAACAGTTTCCGACGTTGTTGTTCGCTCACGTCAACACATTAGCGTATATACTTCCAGTCAATGCTCAAACCCATTATCTTCCCTTATCTTATCTTATTTATTCCCGGCAGGAAGAGGAAGGTGACGACGCCGACGTCTCGGTGGCGGCCTCCATCTCCTCCCACAGCATACCACTGGCCCTGTCCGCCGCCTTCCCCCCGCTGTACGGCGCCCGCTACTCGGAAACCTCCACCGCAAACACGGCAGCCGCCACCTACGGCGGGCTGGTGGCCATGGAGGACGCCAACGACGACGACCCCGAGTCCATCCTGGACGACCACGTGCAGCGCGTCATGAAGACGCCGGGCTGCCAGTCACCGGGGGCGACAAACTCCAACTCGGTCGGAGGCGGGCGGCACTCGCCCCCCAAGTCGTCGCGGTCGCCCGACGGGGGCGTCGCTCCGCCCTCCCACTACCCGCCCTCCCACTACCCGCCACACCGAGTTGGGGGTCACGGGGTGCAGCCCGCCGCCATGAAAGGTAGAGTTTGACGAAGCGGATCGTTTTGTTGATGTTTGGGTTTAGGTGTCTGCGTCTTTGGGTACTCCGGAAAGCACTATAAAATCCAATGTTTGGTATAATTATTATTTTGTACTGATGGTATTTATTATATATGTCAAGTATATAATTAAAGGGCTTCACAGGAGCAGATATAGGTTACCCCATGACCCTAATTCCTCTGAAGGGTAGCGGGAAAAACTCCCAAATCTAAGCACCATGCAAAGGAACACAGAAGAGGGGGAGGAATGTGTATGAACGTTGTTGTGGTTTTCTGTCCTAGGCATGCATCACCACAAGCAGCTGTACCACCACAGGGGCCAGGAGGAGATGGGCTCCAGGCCCCAGGGCAACTTCTCCTGGAACGGAGAGCCTGCCAGCCAGTACGCCGGCAGGGGGCGTAACTATGCCGACGGCGCTGGAGCTAGCACGCTGGACGGCATGGGCTACAGGTATGTGTGTGTGTGTCTATGTGCTACAAGCGTTTCAGAACGGGGCTCTTGCTATATAAGAGTGTGTGGACTATGGTAATATATGTATATGAGCTAATTATATTTTTTAATTTGTATACACGCCTCCACAATTGGCTCATGGCATGAAATTGTTTTGGAAAACCTGCTCCCTTTCTGTGGCCTCCACTGATGTGTGTGTGTGTGTGTGTGTCTGTGCGTTTGGGTTTTGCAGCAGTAAAGGTAGCACGCTTTCGCGGCGGAGCGTCAAGAAGGCAGAAATCTCCGGCAAAGGGGAGGAGAACGGTCGGGGCTCGGACTCTCAGGTGCCTACGGAGGACCTGGAGAGGAACCAGAAGATCCTGCAGTGGATGATGGAGGGAGAGGCTCTCAGACACAAGAAGAACAGGTGCTGTGATGCACCATACACGTCACACACATTGGTCCCATGGTATTCTCATAACCTGTATGAGGGCCCTGTAAAATGTCCCTCTCTGTTGATGGTTGTGTATTTTCATGTAGGCCTAGATATTGGCTCTGCCGCTCCACTTTAAGGATGATTAGATTACAAAATGGATCCCTTTTGTTGACGTTATTAAACTAGTGTTGACAACAATTTAATTTCATGACTGAAATCTTCCAACTGTGTGTGAGATATTACACTGACACGGTCTCTCTGTGCGCTGTGCTCTTCCAGCGGCAGCACCAGTGGATCCAGGCGGACGGTGGGCAGCAACGAGCCCCCGCGGCCCACCTCGGTGGAGCGCCCCGGGGCAGTCCACCCCTGGGTCTCGGCCCAGCTGCGGAACAACCCCTCGTCGGCGTCCACCTCTATGCCGTGCCCCGCCTCTGCCCAGGTGCAGCCCTCCCACCCCTTCATCCAGGACCCCGCCATGCCCCCCAACCCTGCCCCTAACCCCCTCACCCAGCTGGAGGAGGCCAGGCGCCGGTTGGAGGAGGAGCGCCGGAGGAACGCAATACAGCAGGCCAAACAGAGGTGTGTGTGTGTGTGTGTGTGTGTGTGTGTGTGTGTGTGTGTGTGTGTGTGTGTGTGTGTGTGTGTGTGTGTGTGTGTGTGTGTGTGTGTGTGTGTGTGTGTGTGTGTGTGTGTGTGTGTGTGTGTGTGTGGAGAGGATGGGAGATGGCTGGTTGATTTTTGAATATTATTCAAATCGGTTCATCCCGAAGCACAAGGCTGTTTCAGGAAAGACACAAAATATTGTTTTTGATATGTTCCAGTCCCAAATAGTCATGAGTCCTATACAAAGAAAGAAAAGGAAAATAAAAAAAAAGGCCTGCATACATGTATGCTCTGCTTAAAACTGTAAAAACAATATTTAGTTCATTTTTGGGTCGTGCTACAAATATGAAGCGATCTTTGCTTAATTTAGTGAGAGAGTGAAAGTGCGAATATTTGACAAATGTATTCAAACCGGTATTATGTGGTTCTTGTGTGTATTGCGTAGGGTGGAGGGGGCATGTATGTATGTACATAAAATTTGCATATTCTGACATGCACCTTTCTCTCCCCAAGGCACAAGTCTGGCAAGCGGCAGGTGTGTGAGAACATAACGGTTGCGTACTACTTCTGTGGAGAGCCCATCCCCTATCGGACGTCGGTCAAAGGTCGCGTGGTGACCCTCGGCCAGTTCAAGGAGCTGCTAACTAAAAAGGGCCATTATAGGTGAGAACTGGTCCTTTCTTATGCCTTTTTTGTATTAAGCATTCAAACTTATCCTACATTCCAATTGGTAACCTTCATTTATTCATTATGATTGTTTTTAAAGATGAATCAAGAATGAATCAATCTGAACATCAAAATAGATAAAAAACATTCATATAATTGTATGAATTAATCAATGCCTTAACTGGAAAAGTACAGCCAATATAAACATGGCTTGATTTTCCCACCCCGCTTTCAGGTTCTACTTCAAGAAGGTGAGCGATGAGTTCGACTGCGGCGTGGTCTTCGAGGAGGTGCGCGAGGAGGACGCCATCTTGCCCATCTTCGAGGAGAAGATCATCGGGAAGGTGGAGAAGATAGACTGACAGATGGGTGGTGCAAATATGGGTCCAGGGAGAGGTTACGAGGATGACGGCAGACTTTTGATATCAAGATTCTGTGGGACGACGGATAAGGAAAGAATACGAGTGGAACGATGGAGGGTGAAATGTGATGAATTGAGAATGTGGGTTGAGCAGGTAGGGAACTAGGCCTCAAGAGTCATTTGAGGGGGGGATTCAGTGCAGTCAAGTCTTAAGGTCCTAGTTTGAAGGAAGGTCGAAAGGTCTTACAAGGAGATGATGTTGGTGAGGGCGGAGTTGACGAAAGGTTATGGATTTATCAGGCGTTGGTCTCCGTCGGAGACGCCGGGTTAATACGCTCGAGTTAACCGGATTCCCACTGCTTTTGGGGTGTGCGGCGGGGACGAGGGAACGGCTGGAAGGAGGTGTGAACCAGTCTTCCACTTCCATCGCTCTGGAGGGAGTACCTCCTCGCCTCTGCATACCATTACGATGCTGCTACATTACCACAGAAACTCTTGGTGCTTGGGTTGGCAGAGAATGCAGCTACGTTTCTATCTGGAGACTCGCTGCCTTCTGTACGGTTCCTGATCAGTTGTGTTTTCTTTTTACCCCCCCGCCCCCCTACAAAAGACAGGAGTCATGTTTATCTTTCCTTCTCGGAAATATATCTTTAGCGTGCGTCTCCAGCACAGGAAAACTTGACACAGGAACATGCGCCCCTTCTGAGTCCTAGATGTCATGTTCTGATAAGATCACACTATTCTAATGATTGGCCAGAGTCACCACACGTGACTTGTTTACCAAAGCTATGTATTTTTGATTTGGCAAGTATCCTAACTACCTGTTTTATTTGCATTATGTATATACAAGGCAGGTACTATTAGGTGTTAACACAGCCTATACATTCTTTGTATGTCAACGTTTATGTTGTATAAATGTGTTGTGTACGTTTTAAAGGTTAGTTCTTTCAGTGCAGTCAAATTTTTTCTGGTGTCATCCATATCGCACAGTTTTTTTTTTCATGGCCATACTTAAAGATCCAGTGAAAAAATTCTCCCATCCGACAGCCGCTCCGCTATGAATTGTAGCATTTTCTTGTTTCTGGCTGGTCACGGTAACCTTATGTAAGACCCTACAAACAACCCAAGGCCCATGGCCAATGCCGTTTGTTTTTTCTGTATGCTTGCGCTTATTTTTTTGGTGTGCTTTTTCTTTTTTGTGCATTGTGTGCGTGCACATCTGTATTTCGAAACCCAGCCAAAGAGCCTGTTGTGCGTCCTAAATGCATAATCGTTGTCTCTCTGTGCCGTTAAAATCCGTCAGTATCGGGTGTAATATTTTAACTCTAAAAATAAGTAAATATATCCTGCATCTTTTTAAAAATATCAAAAAAAGGTTGTACAGTCGCTCCACTCCCAGATTAATTATCTTTAGAAAATTGCCTTTCATCCCAAAAAGACTAAAGGAGCATCCCAGGAACAGACTGCATTTCCTACACACCAGCTAATGGGAGTGAATGTATTTTTGTGTCATCCGGTGTTCATTTGTTTTGTCTCTAATGGGATTGCATTATATTTTGATTTTGTATTTGTCTCAAAAACAGTTGGCCATGTTAAATCTGTCGTATTGTGGCACACATACTGCTCAGTGTCTACAGTGTACTCAAGAGCAAAGAGATTTTATATTATGGGGAATGTTCATGTCCAATTTGCCCTTGATCAGCTTTTGTAAGGGAAAATATATATATGGGGGAAAAAAGACCTTGCTCCAACTCATTATGCCTTCAATATGAAATTTAAAGTTTTAGATATATATGTTTATACAAAAAAAAGTAAGTTTAATAATCACCAAGCATGTTCTTTATGTGATATGTTTTCCTGATAAGTTGAATTATCTATTTTATTTCAATGTTTCTTTTGCAGGTGGCTAGGGTCCGCTGTTGGTTAATGTCATTGGATTTTTGTTCAAAAGAATGTCCTAGGACGGATGAATGAATATTATAAGAATTGTTTTTGTGATTATTATAATTACTTCAGAGGTGGAAAAGCTGTCCCGTATTGTCAACTAGTGTGAAACACAGTGCCTTTTATATCATGTTACCAGTCTGGATAAGTGGAACCAATCCATGGTTTTACTGTAAGCTTTTATTTTTCAGTTTTATTTTATTTGTAGCTAGAAGCATGCTCACTCCGATCTGTTCCAGGTATATCTTCTAGTACTGTAAATATGTACATTACTCATTTCATACGTGACTTTAAACCTGCACCACATGCCCATGGTGTTTCTGTTTCAGTGGTAAACGCCAAGATGTCATTGTTCTGGTTCTACTTGTACATTTCTTTTGAAAAAAGGTACTTCATAATAAAGATGTTGAATGAGCTCTTGACTTGGGGTTGTTACTTTTACTTTGGCATTTCTGTCTAGTTTTGACAAGCATGTTTTGATCACGAAACAATTGGCTCAGTCTCAAAACCTTGTATTTGAATAGTATCTACACTTTAAACACAATTGAATGTCTATTGAATAATTGTAGACATGAATAGTCTGTTAATCATAGTCATTGCTCTCATGAGCTCTAAATATTAGTTTCGACTATAGGGTCTAAAATCAGGACTAACAATTCCTATTTATATTGAAAGACTTAGTGTTATTTATTGAAAGCATATGAAGTCAGACTATGATGTAACGACTTTAAATGGATGAGAAAAATATTTCAGTGCGCTGCTCATATACATTGCATCCATCGTGCGCGGTTGCAACCGGGAATTTGGCTTTCGTGCATGACGTACAACGTAAGGTCGAAGTTGAAATATGACGTAAAAACAGGAACTCTGCATTTTTGCACTTGTACACGTCTAATATCGAAGTTTTATTTCGATTAACTTATGAATTCAACGTATGTTAGATGCCAAATAGAACTCGATAGAAACAATTATTGCTATTAATAATGTCCGGCTTTCATAAGACCTTCCTGTAGTTGTGTTCGACAGTTTATTCCCCTAGTTTCAAGCTAAACAGCTAACGAAGCTATTATTTTAGCATTGCCATGCCATGGATGCACTGAGTATAGTGCATGATGAGGTCGCACTAGAAGGACTTGACGGGATAACTATTCCCTCTTTGTGGATCCGGCTTGATTCCAGAACTCCAAGTTTCCCCCTGAAACTCGACTCGTACACAAAGGAGTTTATTTGGAAGTCCTTGATCAACAATGTCGACCTGGACTTCTATGAACTTCCAAAGGAGAGAGTGGATGTTGAGCTGCTTGACCGGTGACTTAACATTTTGTTTGTAATGACTCCGGTTGTTATGCACTATATCTATATGATTATAGGACTCATTTTAATTTTAATTATATATCATTGTTATATCATCCGATGTACATCTTGAAGTGTAATTTGGATAGGCGAATCTCGGTTGCTGACTGTTATGGTCCTTCCTTGTGTCTCAGTGATCATGAAAGACCTATGGCACTCTACCCTAAATTCCATCCATGGAGTGGCCTAATCATGAACATATAACTCTTATCTGATTGTATTTAATGGTGATTACTAACCAATATTGCACCTCTACGGACAGCTCGGGTCATCCTCTTTGTAACGTCAGGCCTTTTGGTTTCACAAAATAACCCTCTTTCTGTCAATTAGTCTGTAAAGTATGCAATCACTTTACAACACTAATATTTTTGTGAATATTATTTCCTTGATGGAGCACTCCGCTTGCTGCTACTTGCACTATACTTTGGAATTTTGTATTTATATTGTGTATATGTGTTGACATTAAGGGACTCGTAAAACACTCAACCCTGTGAAAACCAGTTGAACATGTACCATTTATGTTGCAGGTTTGCAGACATAAACCCTGATACAGGCATTCAGACGACCAAAAGTTTTTCCAATGCTAAAAACGACGTCTACCCAGTCAATGTGGTCTTGGACGACAAGGATGGAATACAAGGCTCCTGCCTCTTCTATAAGCAGAGGAAAAACGTGACAAAAAATGTCCGAAATGAAGAACTGAAACAGTTGGTTTGCTTAGAGGAGGCTGTCAAAAGGTTGGTCAATGAATTGGTGAGAGGGTATTGGATGGTAGAGTGAAGGGATGGGTCGTTATCGGATATTGTTTTTGTTCTCACTTTGGTAACGGGATATTCTTATTATATTTTATTATATATTATTATACAAGTATTTGTTTCTCAACCAACATCCACTGCCAATAGACTTGCCAGTGGTGCCTATAAGTTAAGTTTAGGCGATAAATGGTTTAAAAATCAAATGGATAATAAACTATCTTATAGTATTTTTTTCACCAAAAGCCTAGGCTGCCTCACTGGTTATTAGCAGCAGTGGTCAAGGTGGCCTCCTCGGTAAAGAAATGCAGTAGTCTGGTTCCCAATACAATATACACCAGCCCCATGTAACACGTCTATTTTTTTCCTTTGTTTTGCAGCAATTCCTTCCCTTTTATGACTTCTTACCTCTGCTTACCGTCATTCAGATATGGCCGAAAGCTTGTCGTGGTGGCTTCCCAGAAGATGAGGTTCCGCGTCCTTATTGGTGAAGGCAGCGACCCTGACTTGACAATATCCGACCAATCGTACTGCATATTGGAGCGGCTGGGCCGGGCCCGCTGGCAGGGAGAGCTGCAGAGGGACCTGCACTCCTCCTTCAGGTCTGACTTTCACCCTTTCATTGAGTTCATTCAACGTTTCCTCCATCACATTTCTATAGCATATTGCCCTATTTGGATAAAAAGAAAAAGTCGACTAGCATTGTGTACATCCTTTCCTTTAATATAATGGCATTTCCTAATGTTTTTTTTAATTTTTTTTTACGTTTCTTGAATATATGACCCTGCTGAGGTCTGAGGAAGCCTGGAATTCATGCATTTCACTGCCATAACTGCTGCTTCACCCTCATTTGCTCATGGCGAGAAACTCCAACCTAGTGCCAAAATGCCTTTTGGGCGATAACCCTTTTGGGTCAGTTTGATTTAACCAGTGGTGTTTTGATGGAACAGGACCAGAGCCTGGGAAGTTGCACTACCTGAGAAGGTGTCTGGATCGACATGGCCTCATCACCATGCAGTCCCACGTCATACGCCTGCCCACCGGTCAACAGCAGCACTCCATACTCCTGCTGATGAAACGCTACCACGTCCTCAGGTGTTTAACTGCAAAACGTTAGGGTCGATAGATTAGATGTGAACCAATGTAATACAATTGTCCAATGTGAATCATGTAAAACATCTTCTTGTTAAATTACACAATGTTCTTCTGCCTGATACTAATTCCAGTGTTCTAAATTAGCTTTCTTGAAGAGCTTTGTGTTTTTTCCTGCTAGAGTGAACATGCATTTAAAATTGATTCATTAAAATAACACAACCTTGGTGTTAATGTAAATGTGGAACATATCTGACAACCCCCCCCCCCCCCCCCTGTGTAGGAGGAGTAAGTATGACATCCTGATGGAACACCTGTCCAACACTCTGCAGGATGCTCCTGGCCAGATCGCCTCTATCATCACCCTCCGAGAACTTCTTGTGAGTTCCTTTTTTTTCCCACTCCCAGTTACGATTCCCTCTCTCTCCTCTCTCCCCTCTCCTTTCTCTTTATCTTTCACTCCAACGATATCTTTTTTGAATTCTGCTGTCCAATGAGTAGAAAGGTTGCTGTCACAAGAACGGCATCTCCGCCTTCTTAACTTATTTAACTTGACTTATTGCACGTTATCAGTTAGAGACGGGCTAGTTCTTGAAAGAGTTTTTTGAATATTTTAATTCGAGTCACATTGTTTTTAACTTTATTTTGTCAATTTTTTGAAAAGCTTGTGCGTTTGCAAAGCTTGTGTAAAGAGAATTTCAACAAATATTACATAAAATGAATCGCCTTCCCTAGCTTTAAGTAAATATTTGTATGACCAGGACTAGTAATCCTTTGTTCCTGGATACCTACCCCTGAATCTTAACATAAATATATATATCTTTTATTTTATCTATCATTTTTAAATTTTGCATATGCATTCTATCTGTTTGTCATTTTTAATACTGTCCTGTACCTCTGTGGAAAAAAAAAGAAGATCTCATTAAGTAGTTTCTCTTTGTAGAACGTGCACGAGAGGACATTCAAGCATGTGTACAACTACATGCTGTCTTACAAGCTGGTACAGCTCATCACCCTGCCCCTGGAAGAGCTGAACCCCAGTGCCGGGCCCTGCAACACCAAGAAAGGTCTGCCTTTTATCCACTAATGTGGACTTACTCTAGAGACTGCTGTTGTATGGTGATTTGATGATGTCTTTCAAAGGAGTATGGGACTCAAATCTTTATGGCCACCATATCCAAAATTTCATTGAATCAAGTGATTTTCTTGGCTTATCAGACTGATGTCATTGCCGTTAAGATCATGTCAATTGAGATGAGATGAAACGACGATGTTGAGCAACTTGAGAAAGCTTACGTGACCTTAGATTGAGTTTTGAGCTGCCCGAGTCCAAGCTAATGTCTGATAATCTGTGTCAATGTGTGGCTTCTGTTTTCCAGGAACGAAAATAACGGTGCGCTGTCTCAAACTGCTAAAGCCCTACCAGAAGAAGGAGTTATTGGTCGAGGAAGATGACGACGAAAATGAAGATGGGGTGGGAGTGAGCAGAAAAGGTCTTCCTCAACAGGACATTATCATGGAGAGAGATCTGGTTTTACAGGCCTATCACATCGGTGCGTACGATTGCTCCTCCCACTAAACCTTAGATCAGGAAAAAGAAGTTAGGCTGTGAGGAGAGTTTCATTTTATTGTAGTCAATTTCAAAACTATTTCCATACAAGTTTACCCCTATGTTTCTTGGTTTTAACGGTTTTCCTCTCCTTCGTGTGTTTCGGGGTGTAGTTGTGTCGTCTGGCACCAAAGGCATCTCGCAGAGTAGTCTGCAGGTGGAGATGAACGTCGGTAAGCTGGAGGCTCGGATGTTATGCCGGAGGTTGGAGAGGGACGGCATGATTAAGGTGAGCTCTGGGCCCTTTTGGAAGGCATAGTGAGGGTTGGCATGCAAGATTGATCAGTTGGGATGGGAGATTAAAGTTTCAAGAAGCACCTTTTATACCTGCCGTGTGCCAACTTCATTTATACTTGTTCACAAATGTCGCGTGCTGTTCCGTTTGGCTTCCAAGGGCTTCATGGTGGACGTCGGGCGACAGAGGACCACAAAGTTTATTGGCCACATGTGGGTATCGCCTAAGAAGCTTATTTTTCGTATTTAAAATATACTTTCTGTCCTCTCACATCAAAACATCAAATCAATACCCGTGGTCCTGTTCCAACCCTGCAGGTCCGTCAGTGCCAGTGACCACATGCAGCAGTTTGTAAAGGAACGTGAACGCAACCAGCTGCTGTGTAACTCTGAGTCCTTGCCCGAGGAGAACGCCGGGACACCCTCCTCCACCCCCAAAGCTCTTCCCACCTGCAAAGCTTCCTCCGCCCCCAGGCCCAAAACCACCAAGGGAGCCCCTAAAGCCAAGGCCAAGGCAATCCAGGGGGCGGACCCTGATTTTGTCGCCAAAGGCAAGAAGCGGAGTGTGGGAGGGAGAGGCAAGAAGACGCGCGGTCCCGAAGCAGCAGGCCCCGGCAGCTCTAATTACACCGATCAAACGTGAGAACCTGTACCCGGGAAATGAGGGCCATATTGTTTGTGTACAATTGAAGCTCATTGAGGCAAGCTTCTTCGAGGCCGGAAAGCCTGAAGACCAACATACCAGCAGATTGCTGTTAAAACGTTGTATCATGGCATAGCAGTGCTCAAACTTGTATCGTTATGCTGTGTGATCGTTCAGGTGAAACTCCAGAGACTTCCGTGTCCAAGCCCTCTGTGGCGGAAACTTCCTGCGCCGCAGGTAAGAGTCAGCCCTGATGACAACATCTTTGTCGCGTTGTGAGAGAGGACGTCGGATAACAAAGAACGTTTCTCCTATCAGAGAGTTCCCACGAGGAGGAGGGGGACTCTGTCTTGAGGCCCGTCGAAGCCCTGGACGAGAGGGAGGCTCTGGACTCGGCCAGCGATGACGCCCAGAAGAGCATCAAGGTGGTGGAGGACATGCCCAAGCGAAAGGTTTGTCGGACTGCCCTATTTTCCACCAATGATGAGGTTCGATGTAAGCTGATGTAAAAGTCGCCTGCTGTGATTTGCAATAATACCCGTGTCTCACTGGGTTGCTGCAGAAGCAAGGGATCCGACTGGAGCGAAGTCATGAGACCTACCGTCTGCTGAAGAGGAAGAACATGATCGTGGAGGTGGTGCGCAGTGTCAAGATTGTCGAGGGACTCTATGCGTCAGTTTTTTTTAAGATTATATTCATAAATCTTTGCAGGTTTTTTCCCTGTTAATTTCTTATAATTTTTTGTCCTGCATTTTCTGCTGTGACACATTCATTTCCCATCTGTGATGAAGTAACGTCTCATCTTAACCGTATATATCCGTCAGGGAAAGTGAAGCATAGAGGTAAACATCCGGGCTCTTAATGCAGGCTCCAGAAGATGATCAACGACGACGAGAAGCTGGACGGCTCCAGCACCAAGTGCTGCAAGAAGTCCATCCTCCGTCTCATCCGCCTGCTCTCCAAGGAGGGCCTGGTGAAGATGTTCAGAACCACAGTCATCCAGGATGGAGTCAGTAAGAAGGTATGCATGCACCAGGGACTTTTACTACACGGTTGTTGGGTTTTGTTTCTGAAAGGGTGATAGTTTGGAGGGATGCTTTGAAGGATTGTACTAGGAATGTTTCTAAAATATTGAATGTTGTTGTTGCAATTATACCACCTTCAATACAATTATTGCTTCTGACTATGCCTTTGAATGTACATGTGAAAACGTTGGTTAATCATAGTAAAACAAACAAATAGTTTGACAACCACTGGTTAAAACCCCTAATCATTATCACATTTGTTAGTTCTTGTGCTCCTCATCTGCTGGAATAGTTTTCAAATGTCTTTTGTTTGATCCAATCTCAAAGCCTCCTTTCTGAAGTAATGATATCTGAATAAAAAAAAGAATGGTTAGTAACCCTTTTGAAGCTACAGTTCTCCAACTCCTCCTGGCCTCTCCTTACCTTTACTATTCCTGCTCCCAGGTGGAATTTGTAGTTCATCCGTCGGTACAACCCAACGACAACATGGTGAAGAGCGCCATAGAGCAGGTCCGGTTCAGGATTTCCGGCTCCTACGCTGTTGCACGGTCAGTACAGCCTGCACGTCTGTCCAATAGCAGGGGGGCTGCTTTGTCTGGTTCAGATCAGTAAAAACAACCTGCTACTACTGTGCGGCCTTAAAGAGGAAAACGAAAAGAGAACCCATGTGCAAAGCAATTACCTTCCTACTTTTGATTGATTGATCGATCTACCTATAGCAGCCAAGCTTTACCCTTTTTTTAAATATCTCACACTCTGTCTGTCTCTCTGTCTGTCCCTCTACCCATCTGTCTCTGTTCTGTGCCTCTGGTATCTTTCTCTTTGTCTCTATTCTGTGGTCTCTCTGTGTGTCTCTGTTGCCCTCCTTCTCTGTATGTGTCTTTGTTGTCCCTCTATTTTTTTTGTACTCTGTGGTCTCTCTCATTTCCTTTGTTGTCCTCTGTCTCTGTTATTTGTCTCTCTCTGTCTTTCTCGTCCTTGGCCTCTCTACCATCTCTTATGTGGTCTCCATCCTCCTCACCCCTCAGTGTGCAGCAGGAGCAGGCCAAGCAGGGGATGGAGTTGCGCAACACCAGTCCCCACACTCCTAAATCAAAGAAGAACAAGGAGGACAAAAAGACAAGCCCAGAAGCACAGGAAGCATTTATGCCAACAACAGGTTCTGGCCTTTTTATAATTTTTAATTTTCTTTAAATATATTTAAACCAATATCCTGTCTTTCATGTTATCTATGTATTCATTTGTGATTCTGTTCCAAAGCTATTGTGTTTTAGAATAGCTATAGAACAGCTATCACCACAGGTGGGTCACGGCATTTATACTGTGTGTGCGTCTCTCTCCCTCCATAGTCCGAGGACTGAGCAGGACGTTGGGTTTCCAGCCCAAGATGCACCGCCTGCGTCTTGTCCACACCTTCCTCTGGTACGTGGTGTACCAGAGGGGATCCCGAGGGACAGATTCCCCTAAGCCATCGCAACCGGCAGACGACAATACGACCTCCTCCTCCTCCTCCTCCTCCTCCTCTTCCTCCTCCAGCAAGGTCATTTCAGCGCCCGCACCGGAGAACGGACAAAACTGTGAAAGTTTGAATCCTTCCGACTGCGAAAACACAAACGGCGCCGCAAACGCAGCGACGGCAGTGGCGTCAACGCCGCAGAAGTCTGGAGAGACGGCGCTCCCGGGAGACGAGGAATCAGTGCAGATGCTGAAACAAAGATCTTTGGAAAGCAATGCGAAGGGTGAGTGAGATGTGCCGTCCAATACTTCGTCCTGAGCCTCTCCAGGCGAGGCTTGCTGCATGGGAGGAGTGTGTCGGAGGCAGGACGTCCCATTGTTTTGTTTACAACACATCGGTGTCACGTACAACCGAGAATCACACTGTGTCTGACTTTCGACGCCGGTGGGAAATGCCTATTGTTTAGGCTGTTTTGAAAATAAAGTCTCTTTTGGCACCGCCGTCCTGCAGTCTATGCAGACGAGCTGTCTTGGAAGAGGTACCTGCCTCCCCTCCGCGTCCACAAGGAGTTTGGCTATGGCTGGGCCCTGGTGAGCGACGTGGTGCTGTGCCTGCCTCTCTCCATCTTCGTCCAGGTCACGCAGATAAACTTCAAGGTACTCTCAAACTCGCTTAGAGTTTCTACCTTCTGCATCCGTGTTGCCATTCTGAATCTATTGTAGCATTCTGTCAATGTATTAGGGTTTTGGATATATATTGGCTTTCTCAATCTATACTGTCATTCTCCAACTATATTAGAATTGTGTATCTACTGTATATGAGCCTTCTGAATCTTTAGCAGCATTCTCAATCTATATCGTTTTACATTTTGAGCGTTTGAGGTCTTGTTTTTGTGAGGCGGTAGTGCTAACCACTGAGCCACCATGCCAGTTCTTTAGTGACTGTATATGTGGGTCATCTGAGGCCGTATCAGGACCCAACTCTCCTCAAAAGAAGACGTGAGGATATTTTCCGACCGTGTGTCTGTTTGGTGTATGGGTGGGAGCTAATGGTCTGATTCCGGCACACAGATCGAAGGACTGGATGAGTACTTAAACGACCCCGTGAAGCAGCACTACCTCGTCAGAGTCCTCCCCGCGCAGATCAAGAGGCAGCTGCTTTACAAACGGTCATTTTAATATGGATACATTTTGCACGTATATTAAAAATGGATACACACGCCGGGTCATGCATAACAACACACTTATTAATATTGTTAATATAATTTGGTCTTTGCTTTTAGGAAGTATATTTTCGCATTCTACGAGAATTTGCAGAAGTTGGTCTACATGGGACTGTTGCAGTTTGGTCCGATGGAGAAGTTCCAGGATAAGGACCAGGTATGACGTGCTTCATGACGCTACTGCTGCTGCTTCAGTCTCTAGTGACTTCATATCGGATCGAAACCGGGAGTAGTTGTACGTTGTGCACACAACGTACAGTGTCCTCAGACTCTTCTCCACACTGTCTGTCTGTCTGTCTGTCTGTCTGTCTGTCTGTCTGTCTGTCTGTCTGTCTGTCTGTCTGTCTGTCTGTCTGTCTGTCTGTCTGTCTGTCTGTCTGTCTGTCTGTCTGTCTGTCTGTCTGTCTGTCTGTCTTTGTGACAAAATCAAAACAATATTTGTGTATTTTAAGAAAAATATACAGATGGTCCCAGTATTTTTACGTGTTTGAATGTGACAATCAATCACTTGAAATCCAACAATGGCAGAACACATTGTTATCCTCTCATCTACAGACCTTTCTTTCCCTTTCCATCCGCTTCAACCACATGTACTTCTGACCTCCGTCCAGGTGTTCATCTTCATCAGGCAGCACGCCACCATCGTGGACACGACCAGCGCCGAGCCCCACTACTGGCAGGTGACCGAGAACCCCGACAAGCCCTTCGAGAGGCGCCAGTACCAATTCACCACCGCCGCCGACGTGGAGAACTACTGGTTCGACCTTCTCTGCGTCTGCCTCAACACACCCCTGGGTACCACGCATGTTGTTATTATTATGCTTTTACATTATTATGTGTGTGTGTGTGTGAGAATTGTTGACTTTGTGGGAAGACTCTAAAATGCTATCGATGGCTTTTGAGCAGTTTTCCTTGAGTTTTCACGACTGTGTGTGCATGTTTTTATCAGGGCTGGTGAGGGGGAAGCGGGGAGCGGAGAAGGAGATCACTATGCCCTCTTTAGTGCTCCCGGATCGCTCCCGGTTCCTCAAACTGGCCTATCTCCTCAAGTAGGTGGTCGCCTTCAGAAAAACTAATCCAATCCCCGAAAAAAATCAATAGAATACAAATTCTTCCGAAGAGGAACAAATACAAACGCCTGTTTGATTGGTAAAATTCTTGGTTGAATTTTTCCTTTTAGATGTCCTTATGTTTCCCCTGTTCTGTTTGAATACAGGGGCAGGCGTGATGAGCTGGATGACGGGTCGACTCCAGGGGACGGTAAAGGCGCGGGCGGCCTGGACTCTGAATTCTTTGCTCACCTGAAGCGTAACTGGCTGTGGACCAACTACCTCCTAGCTTGTAAAAAGGTGAGCACTCCGAGCATGAGTCGTACGCATTTGTTTTTTCCCGTACATATTGACAATTGTGACATTGCTTCGATCTAAATTTACATTTTCATTAGCCAATATTGTTGGACTCTTTTCAAAACATATGTATTTAACAAAGAAATGCTTTCAGATTTTTTTTAAGTCATTATTTATATATTTCGATGGATCAGGTTTATCAATATGCGTGGTTTGTGTTGTGAATTAATTTCTTTACAGATTTGTAGCTTATGATTATACACACTATAAATAAACATTATAACATAGAAACACAAGCTTAAAAGTGTGTCTGTCTCTGCATGTATCTTCCAGAATTTGAGCGAAGGAGAGTTGATCAACAGCAAGATGAGGCTGAAAAGCCTGCTGAGTAAGAACGCTCTCAGGCTGGCCCTCAAAGCCGGTGAGTGGCCTGCTCTCTCTCCCCTTATGCTCCCAAATCAGTGTTTTAAAGTGTAGTAGGATGATCCACGTATAAGTCAAAGATAATTTTATGATGTGTGATACCTTCAAATGTCGAAAATATCTTCTTGTGTCCTTCAGATACCTATCGCTACTCTGTACCGCATTTACTTTGTCTCTTTGGACTAAAGCATCTTCTGAATGACTGCATGCTGAATGACTGAAATGTCGATGCCTGTCCTCACAGGAGAATCCACAGCACCTCGCGGCATGACCACCAAGCGTGCCAAGGTGATGGAGTTCGCAGAGGTAGTCCACGTTGTTTTCCTCATGAAACAAAATCGATACAAAACAAATCTTTGTGAAGAAAATATTAAAACCGATGAGTATTTTGTTTATTTTTTTCGCTTTTAAATCCTGTAATATTCAAATCCTTAGCCCGGTATTGCAATTGGCAATGCTCTATTCAAAGTCATATCAAATGCGGCCAGTCGTTTTAGATGTAGCCGGTGCACGGGCGACCGTATAGATTGTAATTCACTATGGCCTGTTGTGTCATGTGACCAGGTGGGGGTGGAACCAGCCGGCAGGAATCAGCAGGTGGTTGGCGGGAAGAGACAGAAGCGGAAGAGGACCAGGAAGGAGGTGGTCAAGGTGCCTCGCAAGAAGAGAAAAGGTAGCAGGCTGAGGACGGAGAAGGGGAAACTTGGCCATCGACTTGAATTGCCAAGACCTGATATTCATTACTCAAATTATTATTATTAATATTAATTGTTTTCATAATTTCATCATGTCTTGGCACATATGAAACGCACCTGCATGAGCAAAAAATAAGACATTATTTTTTGTGATGACAAAGGATTTAAATCCCTTACCTTTGTCCAGCGCTGGCCTGAGAAGTTAACACTGTAATTGTTCGTGCATGGCTAGACAGCCCGTGGCCGTGAGGTGCCTCTGACCCTCTCCCTGTCTGTCCCGTGTGTTTGCCAGAGGCCAAGACGCGGACGCCGGCCCACGACGAGGCGGACCACCGGGCCCTGAAGATGATGACCCGGCAGAGGGTCTTCTGGTCCCTGCAGGAGGACTCCATGCTGATGCTGTGCGGCGTGGCGGCCAAGCTGCTCAACGACAAGGCAAGACGCATACACTCACCCCTTCACTGCTTCACTCCCTCACTCACCCCTCCACTCCTTCACTCACTCACCCCTCCACTCCTTCACTCACTCACCCCTCCACTCCTTCCCTCACTCACTCACTGACCCCTTCACTCCTTCACTCGCTCACCCCTTCACTGCTTCACTCCCTCACTCACCCCTTCACTCCTTCACTCACTACCACACCTCTTCACTCCTTCACTCACTCACTCACCCCTCCACCCCCTCCCTCCTCACTCACTCACCCCTTCACTCCTTCACTCACTCCCCCACCTCGTCACTCCTTCACTCACTTACCCCTTCACTCCTTCACTCACTCACTCACCCCTCCACTCCTTCACTCCCTCACTTCACCCCTCCTTCCACTCCCTTCACTCGCACTCTTCACTCACCCCTCCACTCCTTCACTCCCTCACTCACCCCTTCACTCCTTCACTCACTCCCCCACCTCGTCACTCCTTCACTCACTCACCCCTCCACTCCTTCACTCACTCACTCACTCACTCACTCACTCACTCACTCACTCACTCACTCACTCACTCACCCTTTCACTCCTTCACTCACTCACTCACTCACCCCCTTCACTCACTCACCTCTTCACTCCTTCACTCACTCCCCCACCTCTTCACTCCTTCACTCACCCCCCCCTCCACTCCTTCACTCACCCCCCCCTCCACTCCTTCACTCACTCCCTCACTCACCCCTTCACTCACTCACTCACTCACTCACTCACTCACTCACTCACTCACCCCTCCACTCCTTCACTCACTCACTCACTCACTCACTCATTCACCCCTCCACTCCTTCACTCACTCACTCACCCCTTCACTCGTTCACTCACTCCCTCACCTCCTCTACTTTTAATATTCAGCATCCACTGCTTTTCATCCAAAGCAATGGATTTCGATTTGTTGTAGTTAGTCAACTTTTATTTAACCAGGTAGCTAACAATATCCTGGCCAGGGTGAAATACAAGGAAAAACCAAGGGAACACACAACATTTGCCGAAAGAAGTGCAGATAGGAAAATGTTCAAGTTCAAAGTCGTCCAGGGGTCCTTTGATAACCAGGTGAGACCAGATACTTCAGCTGTCATTTTTGCACCTGACTCCAGGGCAATGGGGTTCAGCGTAAGAAAAAGCTCATCCCCGCTGGTTCCACTCAAGGTTGTCTCCTCAGGCCCTTTCAGACCCTTTTTTATATTTTTTTCTCATTTTAAGACCGGAGAGTCATTGACAATGACAATCAATATAATAAGACTAATTGGGATACGAATCAAAGCAATGCGGTGGCCCCCGCCGGTGTATCAATGAGTCCATTGCTGCTGTGCTGCAGCTGACGCGTCCCTTCGTCCCTTACTGCGTGGTGCGGGACATGCTGCAAGCCGCGATGGAGAACTCCATGGACAAGACCTCCCTGGCGGTGGGCCGCCGCACCAGATACATCCTCAAGAACCCCCAGACCCTGCTCAACCACAGGTCTGGTGCCGCACCACCACGCACACACACAAAGCACGCGCGCATTGTGCGCATACATACATACACACACTCACACACACTGATGTGGACTCTGCTATGGGCTGCAGGATCTGCCTGGCTGAGGTCTACCAGGACAAGGCGCTGATGGACGAGTTGGAGCTGAAGAAACCAGCCGACCCAAACAAGCCAGAGGTCTGTTAATAACTTTTTTTACATTTTTATTAATGTTACGTTGTTTTGATAACCCTGCAATGTGAAGCAAAACAATTGGTTTGAAATATTTAAATACTACACTACTCTGTATCGTCCTATAGTGATACTATCTCTGAATAGGGATACTATCCCCGAGGTATTATGCTAAGTATCTGTATGTATATTACCTCCATAGTGATGCATCTCTGTGTTGCTTTAGGATTGTGCCCAAGCGTTCAGTGAGTACACGCGGCTACTGAGGCACAAGTTCAGCTCCTCCACCATATCCTGTGACGTCACCCTCCCCGAAACCAAGTCGCTGCTCTTCTCTCGGTACGCAGTACTACTACCTTTTTAGAATACACCTTTTGGTTTTTACCATCCTCGTGAGAACTTCTACTTCCTCTCCTTTTTAAATTGGTCTCCCTCATTCACTTCATCAACCTTTTTATCTCCATCTTCCTTTCCTTCATTGTGTGTGTGTGTGTGTGTGTGTGTGTGTGTGTGTGTGTGTGTGTGTGTGTGTGTGTGTGTGTGTGTGTGTGTGTGTGTGTGTGTGTGTGTGCTGTGCGTGACAGGTACAAGGTCTTCACGATAGACCATGAACAACAGAGGACCTTCAAAGACGATCTTACCTGGTGAGTGATGGTTGTTGTACTTCTGGGGAGCTTATCACAGTCGTTGAATGCTTACGTTGTGTTCAACCGTTTAACGCTCAACTGAAACAAGCCGGTGTGTGGTTTCCCTGACCGCAGTACGGAGGACATCCACGCCATAGTATTGCACAACCTCATCCAGAGCACCCTTGTCATGTCCAACTCCCAGATGAAGTCCTCCCGCTCCTTTCAGGTCTGGTGAACCCTTTCATTCGTCTGCTTTGACAAACGTTAATAACATGTATTACTACGACTCATGTCGTGTATATGGATCAGTTGTTCCCGGGTATTCATGTGTTTTTAGTTTTTAAATGTTGTTTACATTCTTTGTCCATTTCTGTTTTAGGTCCTGTTACTTTAATGGTGCTTTTACTGCTGTGTCTGAATTTCTTGTTTAGTCTAAAAAAAAAGAAATGGATTAATTCAATGACATTTATCTTATTCTGTTCAGAAATTTTACTTTCCCTCTACCCTATTTTAATGGTATTTTATTCTGTTTAATTCTAATTTTACCCTTTGTGGTGCAGAGTATATAACTTAGGGTGTTTATTAAAACAAATAGATGGAATAAATTTGCCTTTGTTCTTTTTTAATTATCTATTTTATTATATCATTTTATTTTACGACGATGTTTCAATGTGAGGCACTTTGAGTGTGCCTCGTGTTTTGAAAAGCACTACATAAATAAAGTTGCCTTGCCTCGTATAAAAGCTCACATCCAGTGTCCCACGTCTCGCGGCTCCCCAGACCTTCCACATGTACAGCCTGTTCAACCAGGAGGTGCTGTGCCAGGTGTTCATCCAGTGCAGGAAGCGGGGGCTGGTCAACCGCCGGCGCGTCCACAAGGCCTACGGGCCCAAGAAAAACCGCGCCCTGCCCATCCTGCCCATGTCCTACCAGCTCTCCCAGACCTACTACAAGTGAGTGGGACCGCTACCCGGTGGCAAGGGTGCCGGCCCATTCATTAATGTCTGTGTTTGGTATTTTACAATACTCAACACTCAAAACGGTAGATAGTGTTGTCTTGTTGGTTGTAAACCATTAGCATTGATATCTATGCGATTTCAATAGGACTGATTAGCAAACAACACGCTTATTTATTAAATATTTTTTTGCTTTAGAACTTCAAATGTCAACGGCCACATTTTGTATCTAATATTTGCAAGTCTGTAATGATAATGATTTGTGTTTGTATTGACTTGAGCGTCGGTGCCTCTGATTGATTTGAACCACCTCACCCCGGGGCAGGTGCTTCACCTGGCGTTTCCCCACTTCCCTCTGCACCGACGCCTTCCGCTTCCTGCGAGCGCTGCGCGACAACGGCACGGGCGACACCCACAAGACCACCAGCTTCTACAACGAGGCCGAGAGCCGCATGGACGTCCTTCCCGCTCCCAGCGGCCCCGTGACCACGGAGGGGAGTCCGGTGGAGAACACCGGGACGAAGGACCCAGGGGAGGCAACCGACGGGGACCTCAAGGCAACCGACGGGGACCTCAAGGCAACCGACGGGGACCTCAAGGGAACCGACGGGGACCTCAAGGGAACCGACGGGGACCTCAAGGGAACCGACGGGGACCTCAAGGGAACCGACGGGGACCTCAAGGGAACCGACGGGGACCTCAAGGGAACCGACGGGGACCTCAAGGGAACCGACGGGGACCTCAAGGCAACCGACGGGGACCTCAAGGCAGCCGACGGGGACCTCAAGGCAGCCGACGGGGACCTCAAGGCAGCCGACGGGGACCTCAAGGCAGCCGACGGGGACCTCAAGGCAACCGACGGGGGCCTCAAGGGAGCCGACGGGGGCCTCAAGGGAGCCGACGGGGAGCCTCAAGGGAGCCGACGGGGACACAGGCGGCCTCAAGGGAGCCGACGGGGACACAGGCGGCCTCAAGGGAGCCGACGGGGACACAGGCGGCCTCAAGGGAGCCGACGGGGACACCGGCGGCCTCGAGGTACCCGTCGAGGAGCCTGTAAGCGAGGCATTGATCCAGACGGACGTCCCAGATACGGTCAGCCCTGCTGAACCAGGAGAGTCCAATCAGAGCAAACAAGGGGAGGAACCTGTGGAGATGGAAGAGGATAATGGGGAGGGAAAAGTCCCAGGCGTGGACACAAACCCACAGACCCAGTGCAGTGCAGCGCAGGACTCCTTCGTGGTTAACGCCGGAGGCCTAGTTCCACCCCCCAGGTCCGCCGAGTCGCCCTCGGCCCAGGAAGAGCAGCCCGGGGCGGGGCCCATGGTGGGGCCCGTGGTGGACGGCCCCGGCCCGTCTTTGGAGCAGCACCAGGACCTGTCGGACATGATGCACCTTTCCCTGGACTCCCCGGGGGGGATGTGCGCGGCGGCCCTCACCCTGATGTCCCTGGGCCTGCTGTCGGTGCACGTGTCCATCCCCAAGGAGGTGGTGCTGGTGGACAACACCGTGGCGAAGACCGACGTGGTCAAGAGGTGAGGCTTCGGGACCGGCCCGTAGGGAATGGATGGTCTGGGGAACCCGGCTTTAAGCCATCACCACGGAGATAATAGAGTTATGTGGTCGTACTGGTTTAACCAACGCATTCCTGAGGTAGTTTGTGCAACGTGTGAAAAAAATTGTTGGACCAACCACAATTATAATGTCCATCATCGATCGTGTGACAAAACTGGTAAAACCCAAAAACTCAGGTTGTAGACAACATGACAAATGGCAAACCAGTTAAACTGATAAATATGTAGATCAGAAAACGTAGGGTAAATAATAAAAACCTACAAATATCGGAAATACATGCTTTCCGCCAACCACTTCCCCATCTCATCTCTGTAAATATAAACGGCACATTCTACTCATTAAATCACTGTAACCGACTGGGCTGTCTTCCAGAATGACGGCACTCGAGGAAGAGGATGAAGAGGATGATGCTAACGACGGTGAGGGGAAGAAGAGGCTGCCAGGGAAAGCTACAGTCTCGCACACAAGCTACCTCATGATGAAGGGATACTGCTATCCTGGCATAGGTAACTGGTACTACCTCTCTCCTGGCATAGCACTGGTACTCACTATGTGGTAATACCTCTCTCCTAGCATAGTACTGGTACTCACTATGTGGTAATACCTCTCTCCTGGCATAGTACTGGTACTCACTATGTGGTAATACCTCTCTCCTGGCATAGTACTGGTACTCACTATGTGGTAATACCTCTCTCCTGGCATAGTACTGGTACTCACTATGTGGTAATACCTCTCTCCTGGCATAGTACTGGTACTCACTATGTGGTAATACCTCTCTCCTGGCATAGTACTGGTACTCACTATGTGGTAATACCTCTCTCCTGGCATAGTACTGGTACTCACTATGTGGTAATACCTCTCCTGGCATAGCACTGGTACTCACTATGTGGTAATACCTCTCCTGGCATAGTACTGGTACTCACTACCTGGTAATACCTCTCTCCTAGCATAGCACTGGTACTCACTCTGTGGTAATACCTCTCTCCTAGCATAGTATTGGTATTACCTGTATCCTGGCAAAATACTGGTACTCACTAGGGATCGACCTATATGGATTTTTTAGGGCCGATACCAATACAGATTTTCATCAGCCTTAGCCAATAACCGATACGCCGATAACGATTTTCTTGAGCCAAAAAAAAAAAAATAATAATAATCGGCCGATACTGAAAAAAATATCGGTCAAGACTGATGCGTAAAAAACGTAAAATATAAGCCGATAATATCGGCCGGCCGATATATCGGTTGATCGCTAGTACTCACTATGTAACACTATCTCTATCCTGGCATCGTACTGTTAATCACTCCGCAGTACTACCTCTATCCTGGCATACTACTGCAGTCCAGAGTACATTACATACAGATACATATCCCCTGAAAACAAATGTTTGCATGTTTTTTATTTGATAGCTGCAGTTTACCCGGCCTTATTCAATAGAGCACTTGCATTTGGTACAAACTCCTTTTTTGTACAACATTGCAAAGGCCCCCTTTCAACAGAGCGACCAGTGGAGGCAGACTTGTTTTGTCCATCATTCAGTATTCACATTCCATTGTCAACATTTGACCGCCATATACGTGCCACATACATTCTACGGAGCTGGTGTCCGTAAGGTTGGGGACCACTTCGGCCATGCGGGGGGCTTAGGGGGGGGTCATCAGGAAGGGGGCGGTCACTAGGAGTCGGATGTGGGTGTGGGGCGGTGGATACCGAATCAAGACCGCTCGCCGTTTCAACTGTGACTTGTTTCCCGGTGCCAGTCCAACTACGTAACCTCAGCACCTGTGACAACATCGTGGTGGACCCCTGCACCTTGAGGTTCAAGCTCCGCGACACGCCCGCCCATCAGATCTTCAGCGCGCAGGGTGAGTGCAGGCCGCACCTTCCTCATCGTCCATCTCCACACTTACCGGGTTCACAGAAACACATCTGTGCTTCTTCGTCGCATTCACTCTCATCCTCTTCATCTACTTTGTGTCCTTCCATTATTGGTCTCCCTCTTTCACTTCATCCCCCTTTTTCGTCTACATCTCTTTCACTTATTCATCTTCGGCTCTGCCTTCGTTACCCTCTTCATCCTCCGCCCGCTCCCATCTGTCCTCATCGTCGTCGTCGTTCATGCTGTTCAACGTCCTCTTCATCATTTCCTGTCATGTCCTTCACTTTATCCGCCTTCCTCTTCATAATCTCATTTGAATCTCCTCCCTCCTCCTCCTGCTCCTCCCTCCTCCTCCTGCTCCTCCCTCCTGCTGCCTCCTCCTCCTCCTCCTCCTCCTCCTCCTCCTCCTCCTCCTCCTCCTCCTCCTCCTCTCCTCCTCCCTCCTCTCCTCCCCCCCCCCTCCCCAGACCTTCCCTCCTCCTCCTGGACCTGACCCGGTGCGGGCCGTCCCTGGTCCCGGCCGTCCTCTCCCGCAGCCTCCGCCTGCCCTCCCGCTCCTCCTCCTCCTCCGCGGCGGGGCAGGGCTGGGCCGCCCCGCTGAAGACCTACTGGGGCTTCTCCCAGCAGGACGCCGAGGCCTGCGGGGCGCTGCGGGGCAGCCTGGACCGGGCCGGGGAGGGCGGCCTGGAGGAGGAGCAGCTCCACCGGGACCTCGCCCACCTGGAGCAGCCCCTGGAGGGGCGCACCCGCGGCCTGCAGCAGTACATGCAGGTGTGTGTGTGTGTGTGTGTGTGTGTGTGTGTGTGTGTGTGTGCTGTGTGTGTGTGTGTGTGTGTGTGTGTGTGTGTGTGTGTGTGTGTGTGTGTGTGTGTGTGTGTGTGTGTGTGTGTGTGTGTGTGTGTGTGTGTGTGTGTGTGTGTGTGTGTGTCGTTGTGTTCGCTATCGATTTGAATACCGTGATTTCATGACATTTTCCTCTGTCAAAGGTTAATTGCAATTAGTTTACAATTAAGTTCAGACTCGATTCTGCCATTAATTGATAGCCATGGACACAATCACGAGTTCCTGATTGGACGATTCGTTTCAATACATTTACATTTAGATGTATATTTTATTTTGTTGAGATGAAGAACAACTGCCTCTTCCTATTTGTCTCAGGTTCATGATACAAACACCTCAGATATGGGTCAATGTCATTAGGAGCTCTTGCACTAGCTTAGCCCGTCCCATCCCGCCCTGTTCAGGGGGTCTGGCGTGTGTTGCTCTGGGGTATCCCCCTTAACCCCTCTCTGGCGGGGGCGCGTGCAGGTGCTGGAAGAGGAGTGCCAGGCGGTCCGGGTGGGGGCGCAGGGCGTGCGCTGGGTGCTGGCGGAGCACGCCCGCCCCTGGCTGCTGACGGTGCGCCTGAAGCCGGGGCTCTCGCAGGGCTACACCCAGGGCCGCCTCAGGCCCCGCTGGCAGACCCGGCACTGCATCCCCTTCATGCGCAAAAGGGCCCCGGAGGTCGCCGCCACCATGGTGATGAGGACGGAGGAGGAAGTGGAGGACGTGGAGGACGCCGAGCCGCCCAGAAAGAGGGGGCGAGGGGGTCTGAGGGGAGGAGGAAACGGCAGCGCCGCCATGGAGGACGGACTCGTAGCTGAGGAGGAGAAGGAGGACGAGGAGGAGGAGGTGAAGGGGTCATCTGTGGCGGACGGGATGACGAGGAAGGGCGGAGAGGAGGGAGAAGTCCGGGAGAACGGGCTCGAAAAGGAGTGTGAGGGAAGCGATGATGAGGTCTTATCCCCGCTTCCCCCCACAGCGCCATCTGGTGGCGGAGACGAGTAAGTCTGATCTGAACAGGATCGCACTGCACCACATTTACGCCAGAAAACCCTTTTGTAAACCTAAACACCAACTCGTTGCTGCTGTGTTTTCGGTTGTGCAATGCGTGTCGAGTTTGAAACGGACCCTTGTTATTTTGCTCCGCCTCGGATGTCTGTGTGTGGCTCCAGGGAGATGAGCTACATCAGCCGGCCCTGGAGGATGGTGGACGGCAGCATCAACCGGCTGGCCTGCAAGGGCATGCTGGAGGGCCTCCTGTACCACGTCATGGCCCGGCCAGGCATCACCCAGCACTGCCTGGTGGAGCACTACCAGAACACGCTGCAGCCAATGGCCGTGCTCGACCTCATCCAGGTAGGTCCCACACGCACAGCGCCAACGGTCTTAAGGGAGGAAGGCTGTGTGGTCTGTGCATGCAGAGAATGACGGCTTTCATCAAGGCTATATTGACATTTGCAGTCCTTTTTAGAACAGCCGGTGCTGACATTTGTAGTCCTTTTCAAAACGGTCTGTTGACATTTGTTGTCCTCTTCATAACAGGCAGTGTTGACATTTGTAGTCCTTTTTATAACAGCCGGTGTTGACATTTGTAGTCCTTTTTATAACGGGCTATGTTGACATTTGTAGTCCTTTTTATAACCGGCTATGTTGACATTTGTAGTCCTTTCCATAACAGGATGTGTTTCACAACAGACTGTGTTGACATGTGGACGTTACAACAGGCTACGTGTCTCTCCCGTCTCCAGGCGCTAATAGACATGGGCTGCGTGCGGAGGAAGTCTGTGGTGAGTCCTAAGGCCACGCTGTTCTCCCGCCACGCCGCCACGCCCACAGAACCAGCAGCAGCAGCGGGGGGCTCGGGCCTCGGGGCCACGGACACGTGGTTCTACGAGCCCACCATCAGCTGCGTTCTGCGGCTCGCTCAGGTCCTGCCCAACGAACCCCATTGGAACCAGTACGTCTGACCTCCATGTGATTGGTGGTTTTATCAGTATTTTTTTATATGTGTGGAGACCGGTCGCTAAGCTGCTTGTGTCACTGGGTTACGGGCGGGTTGCCTCCAGTGACTACAATGGTTATTTACATTTTTCGGGATCTTGCGCGGATGCTATCAGTCAAAAAGGTTTACGCCACTAGTTTTCTAAATTTGGAATTCTTTAGATTTGTGGTTTGTTTTGCTTTTGATTGTGTTTTTATTTTAAGTTATTTTTCTGTGTTAAGAATTCTGTAAATAATTATTTCGGGATTGTAAATACAAATAAATGATTTTTTTCAACGTATTTGTCAAATTGAGAGAAGCATATACATCTTAACTTTTGTTTTAGTGTTAAATATCTTAAAGGTGTAGAGTGTAGTAGATTTAGTGGCTTCTAGCAGGCAAGTTAAACATTGCAACAAACTAAATATCCCAATGCCAGCACTCTAGGAAGGCAAACCCGATTCTTATTTTCATGGAATTATACACTGAATTAATCGTTTGAGAATATAAGAATTTGGGAATAGTGTATTACATTTCTGCCAATTTTGTTCTCCTGGATGCCACTCCATTCTACACACTGTGTTTTGTCGGTTCTCAACCATGGTACGCCTGATGGTACGCGTCCTATAGGATAGTTATACGGATCTGATAATCTGTGCTGTTGGCATGACTGCTTTACCACAGACGGCCACCATACGTTGTTCAGTGGATTCTTTGGGATCATTCTGACGCCCTCTACTGGCTGTTACTTGTACACACAAGATCATCATTCCTTGTGATTTTCCAACTGCAACAAAGCAATAATGGCTCTATGATATAAGGTTCAACACTCACTCTGAAATCTTTCAATGGGCACTTTATTTTCATTTGGCATCACAAATAATACAAAAAAATAACTTAGGATTCTGTACAAAATGGATTACTGATACAAACTAACACACGTTCTAAATGTAGTTAGAAACACACTAAGCTACATCCCTCCCTTGTGAAATGGACATTCCTTTTTTATATCCTTTTTAATATACAAATTGTAATGTCTTCCTAGTGAACAGTTTGACAAAAACAGACAATCTTATTCCAAGTAGTCCCGGGTAATTTAGTATATAATGAATAATTATCACTGGCCTGTATTCATTAACACCTCGACAAAGTAGCAGAATGGAAACTGGCACGAAAGAGTGGACAGTTAGCATCGAGTTTAGCTGTGAACTAGTGTGTTGTGTTAACAGACTGCAGAAAACATGCATCGACTCACAGACACGCACGTTAGACCAGGTCACGGCATTTAAAAGTGTTGTTTCACACTGAATAACAACCAAAATGTAATTATCTAAGTAGGCTCTAGCTTATTTATGAATGCTGGAATCCATAACAGATTGCTATGTTCTGGACATTGGTTTGTGTTGTGATATTTATAGTTGAACAAACCGCGCAGAGAAATGTCTCATGCTTGGAAAAAATACCCTGTTTGTGTTGAATTTCATACAATTTAGTTATACTAAACAGGCAAGGTGTGTGAGAGGACATAACTCTAAATATATGCTAGATAACATTGACAACAACATGGGGAGAGAATGATTACCACATGTTGTATTATTATCGTTCATTTTCACTCTGGCATTCCCCACCTTCCACTCAATACAATCACATTCAGCACGTGATCGTCAAAGATAAATCTTACATGAGTCCAGTTTTTACTTCCAGTATTTACATTAAGTGGTTTATCACAGTTAATCATATAAGAACAAAAAAAATTGTTAATCGGGATTGTTGCAATGGGTGGTAAGTGTCTCAGAGAGAGGAAAAAAGGGAAGAGTGGGCTTGAATAGCACATTCACAAGGTGAACTCTGAGAAGAAGGTGATCATCGTAGTCCTCACTTCATTGTGGCCTTCAGGGGGGGGTCAGGGTTCAATGGTCAGATGTGGTGGGTGTGTTGAAGGCCTAGCAGCCTGTCAGACAATCGCACAATGACAGCGTGATTCAAAAAAACGCAGGTGGATGAGGGCAAATCCAGTCATTGCTCCAAAGGTGTGTGTGTGTGTGTGTGTGTTTGTGGATTTCTTTGCATATATGTGGTTTTGTCTGTGCGTGGTTATTCTGCAACATTATTAAGTATTTCTTATAATGTGCTGTTGATGCTGTTGATTCCCCCCCCTCTGAGTTGATGGAGGAGGTGGGGGGAGGTGGGGCAGGGTCCTGGTGGGTGGAGGTGGGGTTGGTAGCGGTGTGGGCGGGGCAGTGGGGTTGGTAGAGGGTGGTGCGGGGGGCAGTGGGGTTTGGTAGAGGGTGGTGGGGGGGGCAGTGGGGTTGGGTAGAAGGGGTGGGCCGGGCAGTGGGGTTGATAGAGGTGTGGGGGGCGGGGCAGTGGGGTTGGTAAGCGGTGTGGGCGGGGCAGTGGGGTTGGTAGAGGGTGGGCTGGGCAGTGGGGTGTGGTCAGTGGGTGTGGGTAGGCGGTGGTGGGCGTGGGAAGTGGGGTGGGTCGAGGGCAGTGTGGTAGAGGGGTGGGCGGCAGTGGGGTTGGTAGAGGGGGTGGGCGGGGCGGTGGGAGGCTGGAGGGGCGGAGGGGGGCGGTCGTGGCGGGGGGCTACTGGCAGGTAGCGGTAGACCTCGAAGCAGACGGTTGTGGCAGGGGAGTTGGTGGAGGTGCGGCGGCGCGTGGATGGTCGGAGGTGGGTGGCGTGGCGGGGGGGCGGGGGGTGGGGGCGGGGGCGGTGGCGGGGGGCGGTATCGGCGGGGGCTACTGCAGGTAGCGGTACACCTTGAAGCAGTGGTTCCCAGAGTCGGCCACCACCACGTGTCCGTCGGAGGTGAGGGCCAGGCCCTGGTGGGCCGTACAGGGGGTCCGCAGACGTGTTGATGTAGGAGAGGAAGGAGCCGCTGCCGTCAAACACCTGGCAGGGAGACGGGGACATGGGGAAAGGTTGGTTGATGGCTTATTGTACATTTTGTGTTGCCTAATGTAAATGTAAGGTTTCCCTGCATATGAAGAATATATTGATAGAAAGAGTTAGAAAGATGGAGAGAAACAGAAACACAAGAGAAACAGAAGGAGAAGGTGAGGGATGAAGAGAGAGATAGAGTAGGGTAGAGTAAGGGAGGGAAAAAGAGAGCCTTGTGTGAAAATCTTTATTGATGATGCATAAATAATGAATTTAGTATAATACCATCCACTACAGTGTGTTTTGTGCTAATCTTGACCAGTCCAATCCATCCCCTTCAAACTGTTAGGTAGAGGAAACAAAAGCTGATTTTGTGTGTGTTTGACCTTTGACCCTCCCTACCTGTATACGGCTGTTTCCCCAGTCGGCCACGATGATGTTCCCGTTAACGTCCACCGCCACGCCGGTGGGGGCGTTGAACTGGCCGTTCCCCTCGCCGTTAGAGCCGAACTTCAGCAGGAACTCTCCCTCCGAGTTGAACACCTTGGCGTTTCCCATCCCAAGATTATAATTTTTTTGAATACCAAAACAAAAAAAAAATATTAACAGTTTAAAAAACATGGGGGAATTTATGCGACAGTAGGTTTGGTTTGTGATGAGATCACACAGAACATCTGTAAGGAACATCTGCATCGTCTCAAACTCACCTTCACGGAGTGGTTGTGGAAATCTGTTACAATGATTTCATTGTTGTGGTTGACAGCAGCAAAGTGGGGACCTGTGAGGTAAATAGTACACAATTAAGCTTAAACTGTAACCACAAATGATTAAGATTTATATTTTTACCATAATATTAAGTCTAACAGAGTAATGAATATCCAAAGCACCTTACCGTCGTACTTTATTACACCTTTATTTGGTATTTAATTCATTAATGACCAGGTAGGGGTACGGGTATAGGGCAGAATCTGGCATTGAACCCGGAGCCTTTCATCTGGGAGCCCAACAGCATGGATACCAGCCTATCCTACCCCTGGTACGGTCATATTCGGCCGATTGGCGCGTGCAGCCACACCCAACAATCTGCGCCCACAGTCAAGGAATTGCGCAACGCATTTACCTGCAAATTGTTTGTCTCCGTTGCCACGGGCGCCGAACTTGGTCACCAGCTTTCCGGTGGGCTGGAAGATAAACACGCAGCAGGCCTTGTTGTCCACCACGATGATGTGTCCGTTCCTGTCTGCTGACACGCCCTTAGGACCCATCAGCTTCCCCTGAGCCAAGCTTAGTCTGGGAGGAGGAAGAAGATGAAGATGAAGAGAGGTTGGACCGGTCCAATTGAACTGGGTTGTTGTCATGACCCATGAGTTGGATTAGGGTAACACGTTGGTCTTTTTATATGGTTACAGTGATTGGATCTAGTAGTAAATATTACTTTTTGAAGTGTAAATGGATTCGGTCACACCGCTTGATTGAGTAAGAAATGGTTTATCAAAACAATCTTTACTGACATCCAAAGTTTAAGTTGTATTCCCTCTATTGTTATAGAGACAACTTAATAAATACAGCTTGGTACAGTATTCAGGATTGCCTTGGTTTAGCCTCCTTCGTCATTCTGGTCTCAGCGTACGTTGACCTAGATGCCAGCTAGGTATCCTAATATAATACTGATTGGCATGCCTGCTCTGCTCACCTTAAACTTCCCCTCGCTGGAGAAGATGCTGACCCACTTGTTGTCATAGTCAGCGACGATGATGTCTCCGTTGGGATGCACGGCCACGCCCGTCGGCCTCTGCATCTGGCCGGGGGTACGCCCCCGGATGCCAAAGCGGCTCTTAAACTGCCCGTCGTTAGAGAAGATCTGGGACAAACAACCGACAATCTATAACATGCCATCCCAGAACAGAGGCCATTATTAGAGAAAATCTAGGACAGGAAGTGACAAAACAACAGGGAATCTATAACATACAATCACAAAACAAAGTGTAGACTGGCCATTGTTACAGAAGAACTGGGACAGAGTTGTTGTTTTTAATCAAGAGACTATCTTTATCATCCAATCCCAAAACGGCTTCAAACTGCCCATTGTTAGAGAAATCTGAAATAGGATAAAAACGGAATTAGAAAAGCCTCAACCTGCCAAAACATCTGGAGATAGAGAAGGGAGGATACACCTCTGTTTACTACACAGTACACATCTGCGGATTTAACACAGGTTTCGGTGCATGGTGCTCTCGGTATCGGTAAACACCTAGACGGTTCTTTGTGCCCAGAGAGCCATCACTATACTACAAGAGGGGCTGGCTTTACCTGCACACACTGGTTGTTGCTGTCTGCGATGAGCACCTTCCCCTGCGACGAGGCACTGACTCCCTGTAGATTAGTGAACTCCCCCTTGTTCCTCCCTTTGGTACCTGGAGGACACGAAACACAACAATGACTCACCAGCGCCTGCCATTGGGAGCTGAGGACGGTAGTCTCTCACTAGCGCACTCCATACGTATCAAAGCCACAAAGACAACATTTTCTTCCAAATACTAATTTCCTCATTTTCACTGCAGCCATCACTTATGATGAAAACTACAAGAAATGATCTGAAGATGATTGAACAATAGATAATAATATAATTCAGCCGCAGCTTTGAGCGCTTGGCTATAGTAGTGCTTTTCATGTCACTTTCTCTCCACCTCGTGCACTATGCACCGGAGCTGGACTCATTATAATCCCTCCATGGTTCTCGACAGTTGAGCTTCCTGGGTTGTTTAAGGGCCATGTGTGGATGTTATGAAGGAATCATTATTTTGTACCCAAAGTAACAGCCGCATTGAAAGAAACAGACTTTTTAACATCAGTTCTCCTAATAAGATTATCTCTGTTATAAAGTCGTCAGTTCAAAGGCAATCCAAACTGAGACATGTTCTCCTTCTTAACAGGTGGGAACGGTTGAAGAGTTGTTGTCAAACCATTGCCAAAACCACCTCAGGAGGGCGCTGTTTGCTTTACACAATTTAGCAAGACGAAAGACACCGAGTGTTGGTCGACTCATAAGACATTTGGCGGTTACATGGGTTGTCATTGTGTAAACAGACAGTTGTGACGGATGTGAACATGTTGGGCCCTTCCATGCAAACAGATGATCCTTTTTAAACCTAAAAGTCGTAATTCAAACGAAGGAGCCTAAAGTGCGAGCTACCGATCCTGTAGATGAGGTCGTCCTCGATGGGGTTCTCTTTCCTCTTGCCCGTGCTGTACATGCTGGCCGGCCTCTTGATGGCCTTCTGCTTGACGTGCCCGCTGCCGGGGGACTTGAGCCTGCTCTTGGCCCCCTCCGACGAGGGCGAGATGTCTATGGCCTTCACCGCCTTGATCTTAAAGGGGCTCCCCTTGATGTGCTGGTCGTACAGCCGCAGCGACAGCGTCAGGCTGCCCTCCTTGGACGCCCGGTACGAATACTCGTACGTGCCGTTCTTATTGTCCACGATCTCGCCCACCTCCACCCCGTCACCCCCCGTCGCCGCCACGCCCGCCAGATCGGCCGCCAGGACGGCGTTGCCCGTCTTGCAGAGCTCGCCGTCCTTGTCCTTGGTTGTCACGGTGATGGAGGTGGCCACGCCCACGGCGCACTGCCGCAGGCCCTCGCCCGTGGCCACCGTGTGGGAGGCCACGGCGCTGGTGGTGGCGATGCTGCCCAGGTTGTGGATGGACTTGCGCAGGCCGTCCGTCTCCGCCTGGAAGTCCAGCTGGTGGTTCTCGGCGGGCCGCAGGGGCAGCTCCCGGTGGGCCAGCCCGGCCAGGCGCTCGCTCATCTGCTTGTGGACCAGCAGCACTTCGGCCTCGCTGCCGTGGCTCAGGGCCTGCTCGGTGAAGCTGCAGCTGCTGTGGATGCCCTCTTGGCCCTGCATCAGCGTGTCCAGCTGGGCCTGGAGAACCTGGAGAGGGGACACCATGGGGAACGGTCAGACACGTATGTTTTTGTTGGTTTCCTCTAGGTGTTTTTTCCGTGTGTTTGTACAGTGTTTTGTGTGGGCAGTGTGTTGGGGACTTTCCTATGCTGCTTGGCCTTTCATGAACTGTACAATACAAACAAAAGCTCTTCTAAAGAATGATGTGTGTGTGTGTGTGTGTGTGTGTGTGTGTGTGTGTGTGTGTGTGTGTGTGTGTGTGTGTGTGTGTGTGTGTGTGTGTGTGTGTGTGTGTGTGCGCATGTGTGTGTGTGTGTGTGTGTGTGTGTGTGTGTGTGTGTGTGTGTGTGTGTGTGTGTGTGTGTGTGTGTATGTGTATGTGTGTACATGGGGTTGTGTGTTTATATATAGAAAAATATAATACACATATATTAACATAATGACACGTAGTGTGTACACTTAACATCAGTGCAAAATCTTAATTTTGTAATGGTAATGACACAGATTAAAAAAATGGCGTATACACTTATGTGACAACTTATATAAAAGGCCACCTTCACAGCTTGAATCATGAGGAAAAACAAGGACTTGTAAATTCAACCCTGAATCCACCACTCGATACTACTTCAAAGCATCAAAGCCTCTCTGTTATGCCATGACCTCAGACCCACAGCCACAGGGCAGTGTACGCCTGTGTTATAATTGCTGACAAAAATTCTTAAATGAATTAAACGGAACCATTTCAACAAAGAAAGCACATGTGTTCCCTTCCAAGGACCACGCTCCTTGAGCATAGCTGAGTGCTGAGATCACCACACCCCCCCCCATGACATCATCCTCACAGCACAGCACGGACTCACCTTCATCTCGCTGTCACACTCCTCTTCCTCGTCCCTGACCAGAGAGGCCATCCTTCTGCGATGCCTTAACCTCCCTTTCTAACTTCTGACCCTGTCCCTCACCTCTTCACGTTTACCCTGACACCGCGAGCGACAACTGTAGCGACTGTTTGCTGATAAAAAAAAGCAGACGATAAAGAGCAGGCTGTGTACAGTTGGGCAGATTCCAGATGAGGAGGAGGCGGACACCGTGACTACTGTAAAACAAACCCTAGCCCTGCCTCAAACGACACACCCAGACCGTCCGGCCAGAAACCTGATTATCTGGATGGATCAAGCAAACCCTTCAGTCTGTGGCTCCATCTGGGTCCTGCTGTCTTTTCGGCTGCACCGACTAACAAAGTCCAGAGGAAAAAGAAGATAATGATGATGATAATCATACAGATAAGGCTGAGCCGGCTCCCTGACAAGCCTCCATTGAAGCCCACTGACAGCGGGATATGTGAGCCTGTGAGAGCGCGTGTGAGTGAGTCTAGGCCAGTCAAGGGTAAATCATTAGTAGACCATGTGATCCTGGATTCTCCTGGGAGGGGGGGCTGGGTTGTGTTCCCATAGAGTGGTGCTGAGCGATTGGTTCTCTGCACTAAGCTTCCTGTCTATCTGCCCCCACCCCCACCCCTTCTACCTCCTCCTCCTCCTCCTTCTCCTCTAACCCCGCCCTGATTCATGATTTATTTACTCCTGGTATCAGGCAAACTGCTGCCTCTGCTGCATTTCTAAGTGTAAACCAAAGCAATAACCACTAAACCCGTGACACATGGCATAAGGCCACATCCTGCGTTCACAATTTTGTTGTCGCTGATGGAAGCACCATGATGGTTATGTCTGTCTTTAATGATGTTTAATATCCATTTAGTCATGTGCATTAAGTTATTTTAGGAGACGCCTTTATCCAAACATACTTGATGCAGGTCATTGAGGTACTTACTAATAACAGTGCTTATTATTCTTTCCATGATGAGATACAACCTTTACAAAGACTACAACGGTTCCTCTGGGGCTGATTTGAACCCTCAGGTCCTTCCTGTACTTGGTACTCTGTTTCGTGTCTCACCTTGTGCTTCAGACCAAAGTTCACCTCCAGCTCCATGAGGAGGACACTCTTGCGCACGTTGAGGGTCTTCTGCAGGTCATCAAAGGTGTTGTGGATGTCATCCTCGATGGAGCTCTTCTGGTTGGTCAATTTCTGCAGGATCTCAGTCAGCATCAGTAGGGCTGAGTCGATCTCTGGCAGGCTGGGGGAGAGAGAGAGACAGAAAGGGAGGGGGAGAGAGACAAAGGAGGGATAGTGAGAGAGATAGAGAGAGAAAAATAAAGAGAAAGAGTAAGAGATAGAGAGGGAGTGAGAGTGGGAGGATTAGGCACTGTACAGTGTTATGTAACCGAAAATAGACGAGAAGAGAAGAGAGGATTAAGGAATTCTTTTCACATTCATTTCAACACAGATGACATGAGAATATGAAGAATGTTATGGTAAATCTCCTAAGTGTAGAGATATTTTTATCCCGAAGGTGAAAGGAAGGTGTGTAACAGTAGCACACATCAGTAAAGAAGCAAGGCTGAATACATTTCAGATTTCAAAATGAAGATTATTGTCTATCAAAAGCTTTGACAGATGTATGGCTGTTTAATAAGTACAGCAACACACAACAATTAAAAACAATATATATAAACATCAAATTCATTCTGAACATGCCCTGGAGTGTCGTGGATCAGGTGCAGTTTCACAGGCTTTTAAATCCACCCCTGGTATCCTTATCCCAACATCAACTCAGGGACTGATCTTGAGACCCCTAGACCCCAAGACCCTGCCCGCTGCACTCGGTTCCCCTGTCTCACCTCTTCTTCACGGAGTCCAGCTGGTCCTGCAGCGAGGCCTTGTGCTGCTCCACCACGTCCTTCAGGGGCACGGTGGGGTGCTCGGCGTGCCCCCCGCTGGTGCACTCCTCACACATGGCCGTCTCACACGACGGGCAGTAGAACTCCATCATCTGGAGGAGGGAGCACGGCGCATCAGGGCAGGGAGACAGGAGCTAGTTCTCGCACTCATTGTTGGGACTATTTGTTTGTGTGTGTGTGTTTGGGTGTGTGTATGTGTGTGTGTCTGTGTGTGTTTTGGTTATGTGTGTATTTGTGTATGTGTGTGTGTGTGTATTGTGTGTGTTTTGGTTGTATGTGTGTGTGTGTGTGTGTGTGTGTGCGTGTGTGTGCACGTGTGTGTGTGCACGTGTGTGTGTGTGTGTGTGTGTGTGTGTGTGTGTGTGTGTGTGTGTGTGTGTGTGTGTGTGTGTGTGTGTGTGTGTGTGTGTGTGTGTTCATTCGACTAATCCGATTTGGAAACAAAGTACACTTTGAATGCTTCATCCAAGAGATACTTCTGTGCATCTTCCCGGAATGCACAGGATGTGCAAAGAAAAGGAAAAAGAGAGAGACGGGTCGATAAAGATATAAATTAGGCTGTCAACAAAACAGAGAGGGAGAAAGGGAAAAGATGGAGAGAGAGAGAGAGAGGGACACACACGTCCTTAAAAATAGACTTGTAGAAAGAGAAAGAGAGCCAGACAGAAGTCTATGGAGAGAGACAGAAAGAGGGAGGTAGAGAGGGAGTGATGTAGACAGAGAGAGACAGTTAGAAGGAGAGAGAGAGAGAGAGAGAGAGAGAGAGAGAGAGAGAGAGAGAGAGAGAGAGAGAGAGAGAGTGAGAGAGAGAGAGAGAGAGAGAGAAAGCGAGAGAGTGAGAGAGTGAGAGAGAGATAGAGAGAGTGGGAGAGAGTGAGAGTGAGAGAGTGAGATAGTGAGAGAGAGAGTAAGAGAGCGAGCGAGCAAGCGAGAAGAATACAGAGACAGACAGAGAGACAAACAAGGGAAAGGGAGAGTGAGTGAGGAAGAGCGAGAGAGAGTTAGCCTCCATACATTTCCTCCATGGTTGGGGCAGGACAGCAGCTGGCCTGTGGCCCCCACGGCGGCCGGTCGGAGGTGGGGTGCGGGGGCCTCGGGGCTGCAGGCGTCCCGGGGCCTCTGCAGCACGTCCATCAGGTTGGTGATGAAGAAGTTGCCCTGCAGCGCCGACACACCCTTCTCCGGAAGGATGGAGGTCTGCCGGCACACGGGGCAGGACAGGGTCAGGCTGTGCACGGGGATGTAGTTCTGCAGGCACCTGGGAGGGAGAAGGGGGGAGGGTTGGGGGGGAGGAAAAACAGGGGGGGGTAGAGTAGGGGGTGACAAGGGGCAACATGGATTGGAGACGGTTATCATGTAGCGGCTGTAGGTTGGTGTCTTTTTTCCTGTGAGGCTAGAGACGGTAAGCTTGGCAGGCGTACATAGAGCGGCTGGTTGAGAAATGAAACGATGCATTGTCAGAGGGATGCTTGGAAATGACTCCTGCATACTGCAAGGTCACTCGAAAATAAACACAATGAGAACTTGAAGGAGCTAGAGAGGGGAAAGGTGTTTTCAAATACATTTAAATACTACAATTGTATGTGGGGGACAGACTAACGCACACACAACACAGATGTATACATGGACCTACATTTTTGTAGTTAATATGGTAAATAAATGCACAATTTGAGTTTGACTTTGGATATATGGCCTTGGCAACTGAATAATCACTATCAGTTGCCTGTGTCTGTAATCAGAATTCAGACAGAAGAGACAGCCGAGACAGGAACAAACCTTATCTCATTGTTCTTTCAGAGACAAACAGCCTCTATTGGAGCTTGTGACAGGATGACACAATAACACACACTATTATGAAGCAGCTTCCGCACAAGCTACGCTATGACTGCTACGGGCTGTTTTTGTTGCGCCTTTGAGTGATAACAAACTAGAACAGTGATATAAAATCCGTCTGCTTACAGCTGTTTACAAAAACTGATCAATATCATGTTGCAATTGTGTTGATATATAGTATGTTGTGATAGCATCGCGACCTGGGACCGTTTTACAGTTTGCATTTTATGTGGGCTGGGTCATTAAATATAATCACTAGGTGAAATGTAGTCTCTGTGGAGAGCCGTCGTCTTGTTGAACTTTAGAGTGAAGTTATGAATCTGGGCTTAGTTGAGATGGTCGCATCCCAGTTCTCGTCCAATACTTTATACTAGAAAAGTACAGTTTAAAAAGTTTATAGACAACCCTTTTATTTTCCAATTTCGCAATGCAGTGCTAGTTGAAAATTGCAGTATTTTCGTATAAAATGAACTTGATCATTAGTTTGCTTGAAGACTGAAAATGGGTGAACTGAACAATATAGAAATATGGCAATCAATTGAAATTGTAATATCTCACAATCAAGATAAATAGATTGTATTGCTTATTTTATTACGTAAGATATCTTGGATCCTTGGTCAAAAGTAGTGACCTGTACATAAAATATTCAGCCTTCATAGACGCAGTCTACTTCATCCATACGCCGGATCCACCTACCTCTCACAGAAGGTGTGCAGGCAGGGCAGGACCTTGGGGATCTCGTAGCGGTCCAGACATATGCTGCAGATCAGGAACTGTTTGTCAATCTGGCGCACCACAGGGCTGGGAATAGTGGAGCCGTCACTGGCCATCCTAATGCTCTGGCATAGGAGTGCTCCTTCCTCTGGCCCAGCACCCTGCAGAGAGAGGACCCAAAAACTCACATGAGAAGGGATTCAAAGGTGGGAGGAACCAAGTGTAGTCGGTGGGGTGTATGAAAGGGTTCTGGGTTCAAACCCCGGAAGTCATCCTTCAGCAAGATGCAAAACACCCGGTGAGCAAGTGTGGAGAGAGAGATATTCAGGCGGTGATGGGTTCAAAAGGTGAACGAAACATGTATTCCTCTTACCGAGATAGGAAACACTTATATTGTATGGAAACAGCAAAGGAGGTCATCTTTTACTCAAACCTAGAAGCTACATCCTCGACAATGCAATCGTTTAAAGAGGACCCCGAGACCTTGAGGCAACTACAATATGTCACCAAAAAAACAGTAAACGTGGTGAGAGATAGAACTGGGGTAAACGCTCAGACGAAGCGAAACTTAATGAAATCAGCTCAACTCGATTCCAAACAGGATGTTTCCTTGAACTGAAACATAATCACTCATTGAAAGAACAACAATAACATGGTTTTAGGGTGCTTTCACCAGTGTGCATCCCATTCAAGACGGGATTTCTAATCTTAAATTCTGGCTGTGCTGTTGTTTTGCCACATGTGCTTGATAGTGGCGGCGTTGTTGTGGTGGTACAGAGGTTTGTTTGGCGAAGGCTACGACCTTGGAGACCGGCAAAGCCGAGTGTATTTTATGTGCAGGTAGAAGTTCTGCACAGGCAAAGCTCTGTGTGATCAAAGAGCAGTCGTCTGCACTAAGCACAAAGCACTCACAGCCATTCATATTTAATGGAGGAAGTGAACGCCTACTACAGCTTGTGGTTGCACAAGCCAGTAGCTCCAGCATCAAACACACACAATTCAATTCAACCTTTACCGTACGGATTTAGAACAAATCTATGATATTACCGCGGTTCAACAATGAAATGGGCACTAAATTAATGTAACCTGTCACACAAGTGTAGGGGTCCTGGAGGAAGTAACCATAATAATAACACACTGTTTGTGTTAAACATGGATTAAAGCTACTTTGTCAGCCAATCCACTGATTTAAGAAAGAATCATTCAAACTTTCCTGTGCGCTGGTTGATTGGGCAACTTTTCATTGATTTTTGTAGTTGTATTGTCTTCATTTATTGTCGTGGCTCAAAGTCTTGATTCTATTTCCATGACATGCGGCTCAATTTAAAATGTACCCATGGGTCAAATAAGTCTTAAATTAGTGGAGCGGCGATGAGAAAAGCAGTGGGTCAACAGTGGAAGTGTGTCGGTGTTCTTTTGCTTCATGTTCTAGTGGGAGGAAGAAGGCCACCTCTACCGCATTAACCAAAGAACAATATGCAGGGAAAACAGCCCTTTCAAAGGCCCCCTTTATACCTTATAGGCTCTCTTTGAGCCTCTGTGACTAAATGCCTTTCCCTCCTGATTAATTTCTTTCTTTCCTGATGATTTATGTCAGTCCTGAACATTTTGGCTCTTCCTTTCTTTCTTTTTTCTTTCTTTCTTTCCTTCCTTCCGTCCTTCCTTTATCCCTTTCTCAACCTTCAAAATTGAGGTTAACGTCTGACGAGGACCTAAGCAAACTTACGTCATTTAAACATATTTATAAATCAAAGTAAGCTGTAGGGAATCATTACCTAAGCAGCTCTGTAGCACTTCAAAGATCAACCCCAAACAAAATAAAAACAACAGATGACATAAACTGTACAAAAGCATGTACACAGACACAAACAACCTCCTAATTACATCAATAAGTGAACATCATCCCGCCCAGACTAGTTTAGTTAAGCAGGGGATTTAGAAATATGGATTAAACAGCTGCCCGTCCTGCAGTCAGCTGCAGCAGCACAACAGATGCCCTGTCCCGATGGCAGAGAGCACGCACCAGTCACAGACTGCTCCTCGCTTACATAACCACATCAGTGCTGGCAGAGCTCCACCGTTCCCGTTGCGCTGCTAGATCATGCACTACGCAGTATGCACTACCGCTCGGAATATCACCGAGCATGACAGAGTCAAAGACGCCCAAGCTAGCAATGGGCTCTGTGTTACCTGGCTAACATTTGAAAGAGGATATAAAAACATGCCATACATGTCAACACAGCATGTTACTTAGTAAACATGACCTAGCATAAAGCCAACCAAACAATAAAGTGTCGCAACGTCTCCAACGTGGGTCTGAGTACCAAGATGCCAGCCGTCATCCTTAACACCTTTCGACTGAGTCGCACTGGGCAGCACCGTGACAAGTGTGATCCTGACCTACAGTGACTACTTGTGAACCAGACAGTACCTTGCGGCTCTCCCCTGCATCCGTCGGTCATCCAGTCACGCTACGACAGACGGACTTACTGCATGGTGCTTTCCTCTAACTCCAGTAAGAATCCATGGGAAAGGAGTGTTTGTGTGTGTGTGTGTGTGTGTGTGTGTGTGTGTGACAGAGAGAGAGAGAGAGCGTGCCTGCAAGGAAAAGTGCAGAGGGATGATGATTTGACTGGATCTAGCCGTCAGCCAATCAACTGGCCTCACATCACCCTCTTCATCCCTCCCCGCCTTTGCATTTCTAATTTTCATTTCATTTAGACTCTCTCTCTCTTTCCCATCCCTTGCTCTCTCCCTGCCTCGCACGCTCGCTCTCTGTCTATAGTAAGTGCATTCTCACTGCAGCACCCACTGAGCGTGTGCGGCACAGTATGTGAGCTGAGTATGTGAAGAGGTATTGGCCGATCCGCTGTGATGCAACAAATAGGAAGCAGTGTGGTCATCATGGGTCCCCCATGCAGCCAATAGGGACAAAGTCAAAACACTCTCTCACTCTCTTTCCCTTGCACTCTGTCTCTATCTCTCTCGCTCCCACACTCTCTCTGAATATGCCTACACTCCTACCAGAGCTTTCTGTGTGGAGCAAGTCTGCTGAGTCATTGGACAGAGAAAATTACAAAGAAAGAGTGGGAGGGAGATGGAGACAGAAAGGGGGAGGTAGAGAACAAAACAGAGAAAGAGACAGTGAGACAAGGAGACAGAGACAGGGGAAAGAGGGGGAGAGAGACAGATGGTTAGCATCTGTACAAATAGGATGCTTATTTTACCATTGCAAACATGTAGCGTGTGCCTGCAACAAGTGCACATGACCGCGCCGTAACCCTTCTCCACGACAGCAGCAGCAGTGTCTGGCTGATCTCACGTACCCCCTTTTTTCCCCAGCCAGCGGTGCCAGTTAAGAGCTGTGACGGTCTGTAGCCAGACAGATTACCAGGGACATGCTGTGACACATGACCGCAGACGACATGATGCGTGTCTGGCAGCTGATCTGGCTTGGCCTGGCATGGAGCCTATCTAGGACATGTGGATGTTGGATGAAATAGATTGCTGCTGCTGTGAGCAGCTATTTAGCTTGTAGGTTATCTAGCTGTATGCAGGGTCCCATGACTTAACCCAGTTCAGGATATACAGTATATATATGTTTACATTTTGGCATTGGACGTTGCTGCACAACCAAGGTTATCGAAGCCAACAAGTGGAGCGCAGTCTAGCTATAGGAATTAGGATAAGGAGGATGTTTTATTTTTTTTGCATACATTTCTATGTGTGAATATCTCTGTTGTTTTTATTTTGGATTTTGACACAGTATACCTCAATCTACTGTAAAGATTTTCCCAATACAAAATGGTTAGTCTGAAAGGAATACCGTGAGGCACAAATAGACTCAAATAGACTGCTTTTGAACCAAAGTGAGCTCAGCTAAACACTCGTCACGCTCAAATCAATACAGACACCTCCTTTATTTTTAGCGTCAAAGTAAAACCCTAAACTTAAATGATCTCAATGGATCCGTTCCACTTGGTGCCTCCTGGTTGTGTCTGTGAAAACAGAGCCAGTGTTCACTCCCAGGGGGCTAATGCGATGACACAGAGCGAGAGGGGGAAGGTATATGGGTAAGACTGGATAGCAGGGGATCAGGGAGTCCAAGGTAAATGAACAGATTTCTGAATCTCCATGAAGCACTGAACAACAGCATACAGCATGAAGCACTGGATACAAACTGAGGGTATTCAGAGTTTGAACTTTCCCTCTGTTCCAAGTGTGAGTTCTGAGTGAAATAATTTTTTTTAAAAATGTTGTTTCATCTATAAGGATCTGGCAATCGATTGAATGATATTAATTTGTAACATCATACAGAATACTAAAAGGAACAGAGTTCATGTTCATGTGGGGCTTGTGGGCACATATTTGAACCTCCCAGTTCCATGCGGGTGGTCGTCCATGGCAACTCAAAGACTGTTCCAATGATCTCATCCCGGCCTTGACGAGAGCATTCTGCTCTAGAGGAGTGGGGGGTCCCTTTACTGGACCACTGTAACCATGGCAGAAGAAGATGGCTTGAGTAGCTTGAATACACATAATCATTATCGATACACATTTTGAAAGCCCTATGGCACTAAAACACGAGGAGACCGACTGTCTGAAGAGTAAAGGCGTACAGTGACAGTCTGTCTACACCGGGGCCCACAGCAGCAGCGCTAATGAAACAGCCTTTCTGACACGATGCTCCAATGAGTCCCCATTACTGACACAGTTTGAGTATGACTGTGTTGTCATGGTGTTTTTTGGTAACAACAGGTTAAACTGAAAAAAGTGTTACTCTGTGTGTGTGTGTGTGTGTGTGTGTGTGTGTGTGTGTGTGTGTGTGTGTGTGTGTGTGTGTGTGTGTGTGTGCGTGTGCGTGTGTTTGTGTGTGCAGGCTGGTGAATGCTTTGTAATGTTTATGTTGGCATAGTGGCGGACAGATCGCAATACAAGGTTCCCCCTCCATTCTCTTCCTCTCAGCGCTTTCTAGAGTACTGACATCAGCTATTCCCTCTCTCCCACTCTTTCTCTCTCTCTCTCGCTGTCCAACTCTCTCTCCCTCTCTCCCTCCGTCTCTCCCTCTCTCCAACTCTTTCCCTTCCCCTCTCTCTCTCTCTCTCTCTCTCTCTCTCTCTCTCTCTCTCTCTCTCTCTCTCTCTCTCTCTCTCTCTCTCTCTCTCTCTCTCTCTCTCCTCTCTCTCTCTCTCTCTCTCTCTCTCTCTCTCTCTCTCTCTCTCTTTCTCACTCCCTCACACACAGTGTACAAAATGTCATGTCATCCTGACAAATGATGATGCAGGCTAAGGGGCCAGCATCCCCCCCTCCCCCCATCCGCCCCAAACTGACACACACCCACTTTGAGAAGTAAACAAGATCCAAAATGGATATTTACTTTTCACCTCACTTTTGTCTGAAGTACCTTACCGTACGGGGACTCAGGTTCACGTCTGTAAGAAGCAGGCATCTTGCTCAAGAATGCTAACAAGTAGACTGCAGACACTGGGAATCTAACCCGGTAGGCTACGTTTCGCCCGGGGAACGAACACCCCAGCCACTGCCCTGCATCGCATCTCCAGCCCACACTGGACACAGTGCCAAGCCATCTCAACCCCTAGCTACAGCAGCCAGACGCTTAAGAGAGGGAGTTACGAACACAGACACTGGAGTCATAACTGTGTCAGACAGAGAGTACCAAGCCGTACTGTCTGTACTTCCTAGCAAAAACTGAAATGTAGAGAATGATGCTTGCACAAGCTTACACTATACCTAGAAATAGTCTGCAGGCCTGATGTGCACGTCTGTACGACTGTCGCAGCAGAATCCAGTGAAAGGTAAACATTATCATGGATTTTCCAGTAAAGTCTACCTCCAATGTAAACAGATTTTTTTTTTTTATTAGAATACTGACCTAAGAAACACATTTACCCTGTGGCTTAAGAATCGTCAAGTGGAAACCAATAGCAAAACAAAGCTTTCCAGAGAAAAAACTAAATACATGATGTTACATTAAAGTAAGCATTATAATTGCTCATATGGATATTAATGTAAGAAGGAGCCATGCTAGCACAGCATTGATCTATTCAACGAGGTGTTATGTTATGTTATAATAATTCTAGGAGGAATTTTGCCGTAATAAATGTAGACAGCCAACACTACGTTTTATTACCAAGATTTATGGTAACAATAATGAGCTATCCGCCAGCGACCCGTAGAAGGGTCTAGTAACAAAGGATGGCTGAAATAACACTATTCAAATTTCAATGGACTTGTTAGTGATGATAGTGATGCAGCATAAATGGATGCACGAATGACAACCAGTGTATCTGGTATATAAACTAATTAGAGTATCCCATTGAAACAATAACACACACACACACACACACACGCACACGCTCACGCACACGCACACGTCACACACACACACACACACACACACACACACACACACACACACACATACACACACGTAAAAAATCATACACACACACATAAATGGTTTTAAATGACATTGCACTTACTTCAACTCCATGGTTGTTCTTTCCTCAAGCTCTCGTAAATTCAATAACAACCAACAATAACAACCCACACTGGCACATAATCCTTCTGTCACACCATCTCTGAGGCTGTGTGTTTGTGTTTGAGCTGGGGGAAGACGGTTGTGTGTGCGTGTGTGTGTATGTGTGTATGTGTGTGCGTGTGCGTGTGCGTGTGTGTGTGTGTTGGAGAGGGAGAGAGATGCATTGGGTCAAGCAAGCAGAGGCATGGGGGGGACGGCACTCCGTGGCAGAGGGAAGAGCTCTAGCCAATCACAGAACTATGGGGGCGGAGCTAGTGGGGTTCCCTGTATGTGCTTAGTGTTTAACCCCTCCCTTCCCCTTGAGAAGGACACAGGCCAGCATGGACTAGCAGATACAGATAAGAGGAGCTGAGGAAGATAGATATTACAAAAGGGGAGGGGGGTCAAGACAGGGGAAATACCAGCAGTGCCCTGGGGCTTACTTCAGTGTCACTTCAGAGTGTGTGCTGCCGCGTCTTGACGCTTTTCAGGCGTCTGTTCAATGGAAAATATGAATGAAACGCGCAAAGCTTGTGTTCTTTTGAAATCATGATAATTGCGCATTTGAAGAGGATGGCGGATTGCCAACTGTGGCAGGCTGACAGTAAAATGGAAACCCTTATGAATCAAATGCACAAAACGTGTCCATGATTACCCATTCAAAGATAATTACAGATTGCCATCTGTCCGTCCAAACCGCGGTAAGTGGCACATTGATTCAAAATATATGATGTCACTGTTGGGGGAAAATGAGAGAGACTTCAGAGCCAGAAATCTGTTTCTCATAAGATGTTCATCTACACAAGGATCAGGTTTTTAAACCAACACCTCCTCTGACTCGTTCACTTTTGTGAAAGTTTAGCTTTCACTAAATTTAGCCATTTGTCCATTTTAACGACAATCTCCATGATAGGAAACAAAACCAATATTACACTATTCCCAGATGGGAAACCAAACCAGCACTCTCCCTGTACAAAGAGCAGACTAATCTATATCGCAGTTAGAAGGTCAAGTTTGACAGATTCCCCCTAATCTCTGTCGAACTTGCCTGTGGCACTTTGACACCTAGAAGCATCGTGAGATGGTGAGCCAAGAAGTACTGAGGACAGACCCCCCCCCCCCCCCCAGACAGAAATGGAGAAGGTGGGGGAGAGACACAGGGCAGAAAGAGACCCCCCCCCCCCCCCCGGGACCGGCCACGCCCCCATGAATCCATAGCCTCCAGAGTAATGGAAACCTAACCCCATCTTCCACCATCCCTCATTCTAACACAAACAGCATGAGAGTGAGGCAGCATGCCCTGGGGCTGCAAGCTGTGTCTGTACAATGTGTATCTTTCTATGCTCAGGGTATATGTATTTGCACATGTACAGGTGTTTGTGTGTGTGTGTGTGTGTGTGTGTGTGTGTGTGTGTGTGTGTGTGTGTGTGTGTGTGTGTGTGTGTGTGTGTGTGTGTGTGTGTGTGTGTGTGTGTGTGTGTGTGTGTGTGTGTGTGTGTGTATGTGTGTGTGCATGTGTGTGTGTTTGTGTGTGTGCGTGTGTGTGTGTTTGTGTGTGTGTGTGTGTGTGTGTGTGTGTGTGCGTGTGTGTGTGTGTGTGTGTGTGTGTGTGTGTGTGTGTGTGTGCTTGTGCGTGTATCCAAACAAAATCCATGTTATTTGTCCTAGTCTGTCCAGTTTATTTGGACTCCCCCCCCCCAAGTGTTAATCATATTGCTAGGCCCCAAATCGTTTTTGTATCGACCAGCCCAAATACATCTGTATGTATTCTGCCCAATCAGGCCTCGCCCCTTTAACCAGATTACAACATACTCAGAAAGACCCTAGCTTCCCATCGCTAACCCCACAGCGTTGGAAGAGATTAAAGGTGACCATTCCAGTCTATAGCATAGTTTGAATTCCTATTCATTTATCTATATAGGACAAGGGAACTTTGGCTTGGATTATAACGTTTGGATACATTTAGCATATTGGCATTCTGGGTACCTTAAAGACGGGGAGACATGACTCCCTGGCTGAGATGTAAAGAGCGCAAGCAGAGCCGTGTTTCAGTCACATACCGTCCACTTGCACACATTTCACATAGCCATTTCAATGCTTGGTACTTGATGTGATAATATTACTGAAATGCACAAATCATGATGGTTGTCATGGGAGCGTTAATGGCTGGACATGGTTGGCAGTTGGCAGGCCACCCTGAGAGTGACATAAATAGCTTGATGTTGATCATGGGACCATCCTTTCAGTTTCAGAATTAGCTGAGCAATGATCCTTGTAATAACTTGATCGATTAATGATTAATAATATGAATAAGGGCAATTGCTATGCATTGATAACAGTCACAAACTGTTGTTTCTTACTTGATATCCTGAAGAATATGCACAGACATTTATAGGACTATACGCATGTTACAAAACATCAATGAGCCAAACCGTTTTGCCTCATGTCACAAAACGAATATTATAATTCAGTTGTTTGTCAACAATATTAGTACTGTTTAGTATTTCTTTCAGTCCTTACAGTACTTTTCAGTTACTGATTCCCCCTGGTGGCCAACGCATAAAACACACTTTTATGTCAAGCTTCAAAACCAAGTTTCATTTTGGGATGCTATACCCCCCTCACAACAACAACAACAACAACAACAACAACAACAACAACAACAACAACAACAACAACAACAACAACAACAACAACAACAACAACAACAACAACAACAACAACAACAACAACAACAACAACAACAACAACAACAACAACAACAACAACAACAACAACAACAACAACAACAACAACAACAACAACAACAACAACAACAACAACAACAACAACAACAACAACAACAACAACAACAACAACAACAACAACGTCTCCACTGAGTCTGAGGCCCCACATCATCACAGATCCAAAGTATATTGATTAAAGTCGAGGGAAACAATACCTCTGTTATTAAGTTCTATTTTCTTGGGTCAAAATCAAACTTTGCTGGGGCGGACTTTATGAATATATTAAGTGGATTTGATCAAATATATCCAGGGTAAAAATGACTATAGATTATAAAAGATAGATGGCATTATATCATTCAGGGAATACCTTGATTGATCTATCGATCAAATTAGCAAAATAATGGGATGCCAAGGGAAATCAAACCTTCAACATTCCATCTAAAACTACAACGGTGAATGTTCTGAACAAAATATAAACATATTATAATGTGTTGTGTTCTACAGGCCTACTATAATAGCCTATGCTTGCATCTTCTTTGAAATTGTTTGTGATTGTTACAGGCAGATCTGTCACAGTAGATTAAAGCCACTGGACTGCAGAAGTATACTGCAGTGGTGGGCATGCTTCAGGCACAACACTGCAATGCTGCTGCTCAGAGCTCTGCTGCACTGATTTCACAGAAAAGGCTCAGGCCAGGGGAAGTAAATGAAGAAGGCAATAGGAAAACATAATGGCTTGTTTAAAAAAGTTATACGGTATATAACCTACAATAAAAAAAAAGTTGCTGTATTCCAGCAGTGTCATTATAATAGTTTGTGTTAAAATGATTCAAAATGGTGAATTATAATTAAAATGTGATGTTGGACTTAAAGCAACAGATCTATAAACCAACAACAATAAAAGACAGTAGGACATGAGCCTATAATTATCTTAGTGTTCAGTCTTTCGGTGGAGAGTTTATTACGTGATGCTTTTTTTGGTGAAGTGAATACGAAAATAATCTAGAATATTATTTTAATGAATATTAAACATTTATGACACCCTTAATATCAAACATTGAATGCAGTCATTCGTTTACTCATAGGCCTACCTCATAATGCAAAACTGTAATACACTTCCAAAGCATAGCCTGATTTTTTCGGCCGAAATGTTTATTAAGGCAGAAGCCTATCGCGATGACACAGCAGGTTCGCAATAACTCACTAATTTTCCAATTCCCTTATTTTTCTCAAAAAAGTAGAAACACCTAATATCCGTGTAATAAGCTGCGGAAGTGTAAACGCCGGCGCAAAACACGATGTGTCAATGCAAACTGTTCCGAGTAAACACATGCTATGAGATGTTGCAGACGAGTCATTACAATATTGCATTACAGGGGCTGAAATGAACATGATTTTCCAACGCATACTCACTTTTTTTGTTATAGTTTCTGACTAGCTGGCTGCACTGGGTTGAGTTTACTTGTCCGGGATTAGAAACTAAATTGCATACAGGTCCAGCGAACGGAGAATAGTCTGCAGCAGCGTCTACATCACTAGTTGGAGGGATTATGGAGTAGACCCAATGATAAGAGGGAAAGGCAATTCTGGGCGGATGCATTAAAATCTCTTTCAAAATGCAATGACCATTAGTAATGCATTAATTTGCAAAAAATATACTTTGCACCAAATTGCTAAAAGTGTATTTGTTTTGCTATATATAGCCTACTAATGCATTCGTTTATAATAAAGAAAGATCGATCAAACTAGGATTTTCTTATTTGTTACCTTGCATTGAGGTATATATTTTTGTA
>OLKM01000038.1:110000-146443 GCA_900291075.1 Melanogrammus aeglefinus
GTGTGTGTGTGTGTGTGTGTGTGTGTGTGTGTGTGTGTGTGTGTGTGTGTGTGTGTGTGTGTGTGTGTGTGTGTGTGTGTGTGTGTGTGTGTGTGTGCGCGCGTGTCATCTTTGAGACTATAGGTGCAATGATCGTCTCTATTTAAAACGCTAAGGCATACAGCTACACTGAGCATTACCAAGTGACATTCACCATTGAACAATCCTAGCAAATTGAAGTCAGTATAAATACGATGATCTTGGTAACATGTTTCAGTGTTTTCGTTAAAACGTTAGGCATTGCAAATGCTCTTCTGTTTAATAGCATCTGTGTTGAGCTAAACTATTGTGAAAAAGAAAATGTTTCCTATGTGCATTTCTACTCCATGACAGTATGGAGGGGTCTAGAACAGAAAACAAATACAAGTACAGAGTATAAAAGGACTAATCTGATTGGAGGAGCTCAGGGTTGTATGCCAAGGCCATGGTTTGATTACAGTGTGGATAAAACCAGATAATCATGTTTCTTTAATTCCAGGCCTATTTTTCTGAGGTATCAAGCAATAATTAACTAACAAAACGTTAAAACGTCCACAAGAAAAGAGAAAAGGACAGCAGCAAGGCAAGGTTATCACAAGGCTTAAAACCTTCAATTAAAGACACTGAAACTCTTAAATTGTCGAAGCTAATTAGCAGCATTACAGTGTTAGGCTGCACCTACATACACATCAACCGTCATCATAAACAGTAGTATAGCATCCGTAGTAGCAGACTGCTAAGCAGGCAACAAAGGCTCTTTTGCAAAAGTGGAATTTTGCCATTTGTCAGTTTAGTTTCTCTCGCAATATATAATTTGAAAATATAACAAGAAATACGATGAAAAAATAAATCCTCTCTGTGAATAAATGTCTCTTGTAACAGTACTTTGCATCTTGCGCTTCACTCAACCTCATTCATCAAGTTAATACAAAGATGGCCGATGGAACTTACGTCGATGAGGTATGGATATTTTTAACCAGATTCCAGGCGTCTTTAATTATATATAAGGAAAGTCTACAGCGCCATTGGTGAACCAGACCCAAATTGAGTTTGCGTCTCTCAGGAAAAATGGGGGCTCTTTGTCTTTCTGTTTCTCGAGTTACATTTCAACAGACCATAGCTTTACTTCCAGGTTGGCTTAGACCCTCTGGTGGTCGCTACCACCTCTCTGGATTGGGTGCTCTTGTCAGAAAAGCTGTTGGCCTTGCGGACCTCTTCCCGGTGTGAAGGCGGCGGAGGCGTACCGCTTCGATATGCGCTTCGACTGGTGGCCCTCACACTCTGCACTCTCCGCACAGTGGCCCCCTGGGTCGGCTCTTCCCCTGGGGAAGCAGCCTGCCTGCTGACGGCAGCGTTCTGCCCAGGTGAGGGCATCCTGGTCGGTATTGCCGAGGCCGTTCGACCCAGGAGTGACGGGCTCCGCGATGGGGTGGACGGAACGGATGTGGGTACTAGCTCCTTAATCTTTCTGGATGTGGAAGCTACGGTATTACGAGCAAAGCGAGGAACCCCCGGGGCGGTTTTGGGACCGAGGGCCTGTGAGCTGCTGGCCTCGGACGAGGCCCCGACCTGGGCTTGAGCCAGGGCCTCGGCCGCGGCCTGGGCCTGGGCAAGGGCCCTCATGGTGGACCGACACATCTTCTCCTCTGGCGGCGCCTTGGGGATGTTCCTCAGGGGTTTGGCGGTGGGCTTGTGGAAAGAGGACTTCTTCGGGGTGTTATCCCGGGCCCATCTGGACAGGGTGCTGGCCAAGCTGGTTGCCCTCTGGGCCTTGGCCTCGTCGGGGGGCATGCTAGAATGTCGCGGGGTCCGGGTGGTCTTCTCACTCCTCCCTCTGGCCGGGGTGCTCTGGTCACGGAGCGGACGCCGGGGCTCCCTGCTGTCCTGGACCGACGGCCTCTCTGCTCGCTTGTTGCTCGCCGACCTGGTGTGCCTGTTTAGGGGGACCACTTTACGCATGCCCTGGTTCTCACTGTTGGTCAGTGTCCTAACACCGAGACATCCGAGGCCCTTGACTGCTTTGGTAACCTTGCTCTTTGCCTGCGGTAGTTTTGTGGTGCTGGTTACAGATGCTACCTTCCCGGTTTTTTTCCCCTCTGCCGTGTCACAGCTGTCTGTGTCCCAGTCTTCTGTGGTAGCTGATGGCGTGATGGAGGACGCGTCGGTGGATTTTCGTGCCGAGAGCTCGTTGGTCGAGGTAGAGGCCGACTTCTCATTGGGAGAGATTGTGTTTTGCTTGATCTCCTGGCCGTTTTTCCTGTTTGGAGTTTTTAGGTCCGACCCTTCCCTCAATATCGGCAAGCTGTCTACCTCGGAATAATCCAATGCAACAGAGCAGTCGGCTTCGGTGCAGTCCAGAATGTTAAACATCGGCTTCTTATTGGACACAGAGGAGTCTAGTGGGAGGGGCGTATCGCAGGTGGTTGATGAAAGGCTACTGTTGTCCTCTTCTTCTATGTCCTTGTGAGGCCAATCTACAGACTGAGTTATCCCCGCTTTACCCAATTCCTTGGGATCTGTGTCGCTTTCTAAAATGTTACTAAGTGGAGTGATGTCCAAAACAAGGTTTATCGGAGAGGCCCCTCTCTGCCCCTCCTTGTAAGTCCCAAAATCCCCCTGTTGGACAAAGTGTGTGTGATTGCTGTTATTGTTCGGGCTAGCTAAGTCAAAGGTTTGAGGTCCTTGGACTAGCGTGTGTTTCTCAACACTTATGTTCATATGCCCTGTAATTGTTGGGTTGGGGAGTTGCGCTGGGCTTCGGAAGATGTAACAGGAGCTGGGCAGAGCACTGCCCTCGGACACAGAGCGGTAATTATTGTTGTTGAAATAGGGGTCCTCATTAGCATTAAACCCTGGGGAAGAGAACCTGGCCAGGGGACTAATGGGCTCTGTTTCTGGACTCGGAGACAGCGCCGTGGGCTGTCTGTCCCGCCCCAGCTCGGGGCTGCTGTCCAGGTCGGAGAGGATCCAGGGAGCGGTCCTCCGCTGATGGGTGCGGCCCGCCCGAGGTAGGCTGTTGAACCTGGAGAAGTCGGTGGGAGCCCCGGGCTCGCCGAACAGCTCCAGGTACCCATGGAGCTCGCGGTCGGCTGCGGAGTTGACGGTGTGGCGGTGGCGACGGGCGCTGGCCGAGCGCGACATGGGGCTGCCCGGACTCTGGGATCGCTGCTGGAAGAAGCCCAGCAGGCCTTCCTTGGTGAGCATCTCCACGTCATTCTCGCTGGAGCTCCGACCGAAGCCCCCCGCGCTCTGGTCGGCGCCGGTCCAGGCGTAGCGCTTCTCCTCCAGCTCCCTCAGCCGCCGATGCCTGGCCTCCTCCTTCAGTTCCCGGTCCTGGTTGTCCTGGGAGGGGGGGGGGGAAGGGAGAGGAGATAGAAAACAAAAGACAAACGAGTTAAGAAATAAGTTAAATAAATGACTAGAGCTTAATTAATACAAATGTGGTTTAAAGCTTGATCTACTGAAACGTACTCTGTTGAAAACCTACCTTGACGGCTTTCTTGAACTTAATACAGAAATCTTGAAAGATGCGGAAGCCTTCATCCAGCTTAAAGGTTTCCTTGTCCTCGCAGAAGAAGTCGATCAAGGCGTTCCCTTCCTTGCGCAGATCTAGCCGGCGTCTTTTCAGGTCCTGAAGGGTCTGTCCAGAACTCTGAAACCCCAGGAATATTTCGGTTAGCTACCGGTTAGCTACACCTCATTGACACATAAGTCCTCCTTATCGTATAATGTGTGCAGAAAATGGTTGGAAGTAGATGTACACTCATCGCTGCCTCACCTGGAGGAAAGGCTCCAGCTGCAGATGGAGCTCCTGGTCCGCCTGCACCTTCTCCTCCAGGGTCTTGGTCCGGACGTACAGGGAGGTGAACTCCGACTCAATGCTCTCCACTGAGATTCTGCCACACATCAAACATCCACAACAACCTCAACGTCAACATTCAGCAGGCATTGTGTTGTGAGGGTGAACTGCGCCTGGTGTTTATTCTCGTGTGTGGGTCGTATGTTGTGTTGCCCTGTGGCCGGTGCAGTGAACCGATAGGATAAACCGATGCAGGTCACGAGACAAAAACAGGCTACTGAGGTGACATACTGTACTGCTGCACCAGAATACATGGAGAGGAGAGAGGTGACGTGCACAACCCCCCCCCCGCCACCTCAGGGATAAAAACTAATCTAGGCTCTTGTTCAGGAGATGTATTATGCTCTGCCGACACGAAAGCTGGAGGCTCACGGCATACATAGGCAGAGCGTCCTTGAACACTTTCTTAGGAGAGAATTGCAAGTTATGGCATCGTGGAAATATACAGCATTGCCACCTTTTTTTGTTATTGTATGGGAATTTTACTGCATGTGAAAGATACGGTACCAAAAACAAAAATGGTCGACCTGTAAAAACTAGATACGAATTTAGGGAAAATACTATAATTCGAAAGAAATGCAATGACACACAATGCATTTTAAGGATCTAAGTGATGGTTTACCTAGCAGCACTTTGGACATCTTGAAGTTTTTCTGGAAACTTGAGCAGCATCTCGTCTTTCTTCTTTGCCTCCTGAATAGGCAGATTATACATTTTCAATACACACAGATGGATAGGAACCCAGGCAGACAGATATAGAAACAGGTGGATAGAAACGCAGGCATACATACAGATATACAGAGAGGCAAGTCGACGACGATTCACATATACACTTCTTGCAGGTTGTTTCGAAAATAGTTTTGGTATCAGTACATCAGTATATATCGGGACAAACCTCATTGTGAAAATAAATAAAAATCAAGTGACTTTGTTAGAAGTGTGTATGACTCTGACACATTTGCATTAATCTATGCATATACATAAATATCAACATCTGGAACTGTAGTGGAAAACATTGGTTACCAGAGCAACAAAGTGCAGCAGGTTCATCCCGGGCTTGTTGGCCTTAGTGTCAGCCAATGAGAGGAGAGACGAGAGCTTGAATCCAACAGCGTTTCCAGCGTATCCACCCTGGAGACCACAGGGAGGAGAACGTGAGCAACACAGCACAGAAAACAGTTGGCATGAGTACGCATGTTGAAAAATAACAGGGGGAAAAAGTGCTCTGATGTGAACGTTAGACTAAGAGAAAGGAAGGGAGAATGTATGGTGATGTGTTAACATTACAGTCACGCTATCTAAGACTTACAGCGTTCATGATGTTCCCAGCCTGGAGCACTAAGTGGAGGATTGCGTGGAGCTCTTCGCAGTTCATTAGCTCTACAGCACAGGATCAATACAAACAGACACCACACAGTTACACACTGTTTAACGACCATTGGCTGTCAGCTATCCATCTTACTACCACGGCTTTCAGAAAGCTATCAGTCGTTTTGTAAAGTCATGCCAAGAATCAGGAAAAGGGAAGTTACTACCGAAGATTAACACAACGATATGAATGTATGCAAAAATCCACTATCAAATCCACTATCACTAGAGAATAGATTCACTGTTCTACGTCTCATTCTGTCCTCATGCTCCGAGCCATCATCAGCTTTTTATATTTATTTAACCAACATCAGCTAATTAAAGAACAATGTTCAAAACCACAACACAGCTTCATATCACTGGACTGAGTTTGTAGTGAGGATTCAAAAATCTCTAAGTCTTTCAATACCTACAATATTCTGAAGGGGGGGTGCATACAACTGGTAAGTGAACCTTTTCACCACATATTGGGCTATTAGATGTATCTTTTATGCATTCTTAACACCTCTGCAGAGTATTTTGCTGTCTCACCTCAGGTAAGTTGTAGCAACGGTTTTCCACTGATGATGGCTCATATATCTAGGTCAGGCCTGCATGTGTGTGTGTGTCAGTTTGTGTGCACGTGCTTGTGCATGTGCGTCCAGCAGAAGCTTGCCATTACCTTTAGTGGCCACACGAATGACATCGATCTCACGGCTCATGACAGCACAGGAAGCAGAGAACTCTGCACAGAGCACCATCGCCTCGATTCGAACCTCAAACCTTTCAGAAGGAAAGCAGTAATATATGATAACAGTGTTTGAATCGTGCAGATCGATACACCTCTGAAATCTCTCTGTGATGATTCAACAGACATCGATGCACAACCTGTGAAAAACAATCTGGCCCGAAATGCTTTTTGAAATTCTATCTGAAAAGGGAGACGAGGGCCATGACATCATCATGTCCTCTCTGCCAGGTGGTGCAGAGGAAACAGATTAGGTCAGAAGGGAGGGGAGGATAGGTAGTGAAAGAGTAGTACCACTATAAAGCCGTCCTTTGTGAGAGCAGGAAACATGAATTCACTAAATGTTCTGAACTGCATTACTGTGGTTTATTTATTTTTATGGCTCGTTTGCATGTTCTGGGAAAACCCATCACTAATAGATTTCAATTAATAAAGAAAACAGTGACGCAGTTGGCGTTTCCAGGAGATGTGGTCATAAGTCGAGACAGACAGTGTTGACCCTTGACCCTTAAGAATATTAAACCTAAGGCCATGGGGGACATCTTTACCGTGGTACTTGGATCAACAGGAACATAAAGGAATCAACAAGTGTCAGCTTGCTTGGGTCCCCCTTAAAGGACTGGAGCTTCTTGATCTATGGAAGGAAACAAAAAAGAGATCAGAGGCTGTAGACAAATGTGTACAATTATTGCTAAGTATGTATACATACACCCATACGTATTACATAGGCACATGCACACACCTCCTCTGCATCAGGCAGCAGCTTGAGAAGGTCTTTTAGTAGCTCTGCTCCATAGATCTGGCCTTCTCCCTGTCGTATGTCTTCCACGATGGAATGGTTGGACCTAGAGAACATAGTGGAGGTGAAGTTGAGTTCCTAAACACATTTAGCTATAATGTAGCTCTGCGCTATCGTCTTATACCAATGTGGGTACATTGATTAGTGTTAGCATCGAAACACATTTAGGTACAGTTTAGTTGAGGGTCAATATATGTAGGTCTCATTAAACCATGAGTCACATTAGAACCCCAGGGTGATGAGAAAGACAACACTGTATACTTTAGGTCTATAGGGCTTGCACATCAGAATGCATCATGAGATTGTGTGTTGGGGATACTCCGCCATATTGAGAGGATTTGAAAGAGTTGTAGTTCTATAATATCCAAAATGAACGTAGATATACCGCAGCCTGGGATTTTTAAAATGTTTTTTTGCCAAATCTCGCAATGAAGTTATGCGGCAGTTTCAAGCACAATGAGCAACAATTTTGCAGTTTCAATCACAATGCTTGTCCATAAGGACAAATATTCAAACAATTTATTACTTAGCAATTACCAAAACATTAACATAATGAATAACACTGACTCTCCTATGCTTCCACGATGGAGGCTGTTATTGCGTTTTGAAGTCGAGATGATCACATATCCTTTATTAATCAATTAGCTAGCAACACAGTTTAGCAACACTTTACACACGCCACAAGTCCAAAATAATAAAGGTTTAGTTCTAATGTAAACACTTTGAACTGAATGAGGGCAGAGGTGATGACTAGTATACTGGCAGTCCTCTCATATATTGGCGAAGGAGTCAAATGGCATGGAAATGTTGCACAGAGCAATGCAAAATAAGCAGCCATGCAAATATGAGTGATTGTGCTGCAGTGAGAAATATAGCACATCGAGCTAGCCACTCTGCTACGCATTGGAACACAATGGAGAGCTTGGTTCTGCAACACAGAGTAAGAGTGTTTTTGTCTGCTAAGTATATAGACGTTTCCCTGGCCAGTCCTTTGAGATTAATGAGCTCTATCAAGCCTATTCAAAAACAAGCCTCAAAAATGGTGACCCCAATCCCCAAATAGTTTGATTCTTTTTAAGGAACCACACAGACATCACTATATCCTAGTTAATAAGGGACATCAAAGAAACTGGCCAGTCAACGTACCTTTTTATTCTCAATGTTAGACAGTTTGTAGTGGCCAAATCTAACATTCAGTGGGTGTTGAATCTGTGTTTCAACCCAATGCAACCCCTCTGAGACTTTGCCCCATAATTCTGATTCTTTCTGTAACTATAACTACTGTACTGAATGGTGTTCTCAATCAACCCGCTCACTACGGCACATCTGCTTGGCCATGTACTGAATACAAGGAGGGAGTGTGAGGTAGAACCTTCTTACCTAGGATTGATTGAATCCAAATTATTATTATTATTACTATGGTCAAAACTGCAGACCTCATTATTCAGGCCTCAAAGTTTTGGTTGTTCTGAACTTTGGGCCCCTCTTCTTAAAACCTAATCCAGTTATACAAGCGCATTAGGTGTCACACGGGGCAGTTCACTATTTCCCCACATTGATCAATGGAACAGTCTCGCACTCCACTAGCTTTGTGTAAGCCAGTCACGTACAGAGCACTTACTTCTTAAACTGCTTCAGGAAAATTCCCACATTCATTCCTCTTTTGGAGTCCAGGATGCTGATCTGTAAAAATAAAACAAAATACATATTTCTATCAATGTTACATTATTCTAAGCAGTAACACAGGATAGTGTTGGGGTAATGTGGTTGGCTCCATGCTGAAAAAGTACTAGATTTGAACTTAAGTAAAATACCTGAAAATGTCAACTTCATGCATAAACCTTGGTTAAATGTTTTGCCTGCCAGCCTTTTGTGTGTAACGATGTACATTCAAAAACCAAAACTCAATTGATGTAACCTTGAATCTCAAAGGGTCACCCCCCTCAACAGAAAATGAAACTCTACCTGGGCTTTCACCTAGGCTATAGCATCCATTCAAACAATGGCAATTGTTGGCTTGCGTTGTCTGCCTATTAATGGTGAGGGGACATTAAGTTCCCGTACAGGATTCCTGGCAGATTAATTATAGCATTTAAACACAGCTGACTGAAACTCCTGTGCGAGATGGTGTGTGTGTGTGTGTGTGTGTGTGTGTGTGTGTGTGTGTGTGTGTGTGTGTGTGTGTGTGTGTGTGTGTGTGTGTGTGTGTGTGTGTGTGTGTGTGTGTGTGTGTGTGTGTGTGTGTGTGCGCGCATGTGTCTGTGTTTTAAGTGTGGATGTGTTGAGTGTGGATGTGCATGAGCGCATGGTGTGTGCGACAATAAAAGAAGTGATGGCAAATCTGATATATTGTTAGCCTTATATGTCATGTGGTTAGCAGTGAATAACATGCAATTATTCCGTACTAGGAATATGAACCACTTCTAACATGGCTCTCAATGAAACTTGATAACTTTGACGTGTAATAAATGAACCAGATTAATTTCTTGACTATAGCAGCCAAGCGTGTGTATGCGTGTGTGTTTGTGTGTCTGTGTATGCGTGTGTGTGTGCGTGCATTTGACACCCTCATAGCGTGGCTTTTGTAACCGGTGAATATTCCCTAAAGGCTTGTTAAGCGTTTGACGATCTATAAACCTGACTCACGAAGGTTGAGGTTAGTCTGAACCTGAATTATGTCCCTCTTCTCTCTCTCTTGTGGGTATTGCCTTACACTTCATGCAGGTTGCTGCAAGCAAGCTTTTGTGTTTATTGTGTATGCAGACATTTTCAATGCGATAAAGGAAACGGGTCATTCAGCACCTTATGGTAAGCCCCAGCAGGAGGGAAAAACAAAAAGCTCTTCAAAATGTTAAGTATGAATGATGTCATCTCGTATTCTTCATTATATCCTCACATTACTCTCTAACACTCTGGGATTATCATAGTTTAAATGAAGTTTAAATTATGCTTCAAGACCTATATTTACCTCCTAATAAACAATGGTCTTGTATGGGTCACGTTTCAGGGATGGCTTGGTTCTGGAAAGCATTAAGAACCAGCTAAACTAATTATTATATATATGTGGGCATTCTTAAACAAAGCAAAATAAAAATATTGATCCATTTAAATCCTAAAGACCCACTGTATTCAAAACTCGAAATTCTCTAAATACCACGTAAAACATTTTCACTTTTGGAACCCTTTATAACATCCCTTGAATCTTTTGAGCGTCGATTTTAGAGTGTAGAAGTTTGTTGTGTCCCTGAGCTTTGTGGTGAATATAATGGCTCTCCATGGACAACACAACAGCCAACCACTGCGCCCTATTGTATCGACTCATCGAGCTCTGCCAGGAGGACAACAAAAGATGCTCACCATCCTTATCCTCACCCTCATCATCCTCCTAGCCATCTTATGGACACCACCCCCGCACCAGCCTCGGCGTGCAGCTGAACCCCCTCACCTCATCCTTGCTGCTCTCCTTGAAGGAGCGAGTCCGTCCGACCCCCGCCTGCTGTTCCGAGGCCGGCGTCTTGTCCCGCCGGTGGGCCACGCCGCCCCCGCCGCCGCCGCCGCCGCCCTCTTCGCGCTGTCCGAACAGCTCCTCCACGGAGCGCACGTCGATCTGGTACTGCTGCTGGCGCACGGCCATGGTCCAGATGTTGGGCTTGCCCCGCACCTTCTCCTCCGGGATAGTCTTCCAGAAGAAGCTCCGCACGCGGCGCTTCTTCCGCACCCCGCCGTGGCCGCCGATGTCGGGCGGAGGTGGCGGTAGTGGGGGCGGTGGCGGCGGCGGCGGAGGAGGAGGGGGCGGGGCTGGTGCATGAGGCGCTCCCAGGGGCGGGGTCAGGTAGGGGCTCTTGGGATTGGTCGTGAGGCGAGGGGGACTGGGGGTGGGTCTGGGCCAAGGAGGAGACGGAGGACAGGGAGGCCAGGCCGGAGGAGCTGGAGGTGGAGGCGTCGTCGGTGGTGCAGCTGATGCTCTCACTGCTGCTGCTAGCCGCCGCCGACCGACCTCCGCCCTCTGCGTCGTCGCTCTGGGACGGGAGACTCATGGCACGCATCGCAGCCGTCCGGGACGGAACCGGCCGCCGCAGGAGGCCTGCGGAAACTCAAGGCCGGCGCGGCGACACTGTCTCGTTTCAAAAAACCTCAACCAATCAGCTCTCTCTTCATTTATCTCTTTATCCCGTTATTCTGCGAAGCACGTCCAGACAGAAGTGTCATTATATCACCAAAGAGATGTTTTTAGCGACGGTAGGAGTCAACGCCGTACCCCCCCCCCCCCTCCCCTCCTCCCACTCCTGCCCAACCCCACCCCTCCACCCCTTCTCCTCCCTTCTTAGAAGACGGCAGGTGCCCCTTCATCTAGTTTACAGCGAGTGGAGCATCGCCTTTGATGGTGTCCATCTCTATCACCGAGCTGGTCATCCATGGCGCTGCGGCGCCGTCCCTTTGAAGGAGCCCTCCTGGGGACGGGGGGAGGCAGAGGGGGGGAGCCCAGCGGTAATGGCCATGGAGCTGTGGGAGAGAACACACAGCGCAACACAGGTCCGGATTACACGGAGGTAGTCAAGCATGTCGCGCTGCGCAATCTGAAATTAGGGGACATTAAGGCGAGCAGCAGATGAAAAAGGAGGCGCCCCCCCCCCCCCCACCGTTCAAAGGCGGGGTGACGTTAAGGGGGAAATGAGAAAATCCTATTGTTTGTTTTCAGCGTCTTTGAAGTCACGCTCTGGGCGTATAAAATGGTCAGTGACACTTAATAATGCCGCTGCATCACAGGTCCGATGAAGAGAATTGGTTTTAAAACAGTTCGGTGTCGTTGTCATCGGTGTCCATGAGGCCGCAGTCCTTTAAAATGTTAGCGAATTGAATTCTAACTGGATGAAAAAACACCAATTAAGCTATTAATAGCTGGCCTGGCCTTACAATGTGATTCTTATTTCAAAATATCAAAGCGCCAATGGATGTTTTGCTATTTCCTATTTGCTACGTTTTTTTCAATATGGAAAATAATTGCTGGGCGCCCTACAGACTACACACCAAGGAGACTAGAACAACAAAAACCATACAGTAGGAATCTGCCTCTTTGCATCAGGGCGATCCATGAACGACTAGTTCCCTAAAACCCACAAAAGTTGAAAGCGTGGGTTGAAATGAAGAATTTTTTCTGTTCAGGTAAAGACCCAAATCTAGGCTATTCAAAAAAAAAAAAAATGGTTACGTGAGCTTACGGCTTAGCCCTACAACTTAGCATGGGTCTTAGTGGAGGACATTAGCTGGAACTTTAGTCTACCCGATACCCATGGGTCTGCTTTACTAATTAATACTGCCGACGTCAGGGCCAGCTTCATGTTGCCGCCATGGCCAAAAACACACTCATCTTGTCCCGTCCCCAGCAGCGCACTGCATCATCTCTCATGTCTAATTCATATGGACGTAGGGGGGGGGGCTGACTGACCACACTCTGAATCACCTCCACCGGGCACCGGCCGCCAGAGCTGTGACACCACCAATGAAGGGCACTATAGAAGAAAGGAAAACGAGTACTGTTTGCTGTGTGTGTGTGTGTGTGTGTGTGTGTGTGTGTGTGTGTGTGTGTGTGTGTGTGTGTGTGTGTGTGTGTGTGTGTGTGTGTGTGTGTGTGTGTGTGTGTGTGTGTGTGTGTGTGTGTGTGTGTGTGTGTGTGCGTGCGCGTGTGTGTGTGTGAGGGTTGTTTGTTTGTTGGGGGGGGGGGGGGGGTGGAGCAGGAGGTGTGTGGTCCGTTACTTTGGTCATTTTTCGTACCACTGCTGCCTGCGTGTGTGGTCGTCTGTTATGTGAAAGGTGATTTTATCTGTTTTATAAGATATAGGATTTTCTCATCATACTGAATCACTCACTGATTTGCCAACCAACCAAGTAACAACCAACTAACTCATTTGCTAGTTTTCAAAAACGTATCGCTATACTTTGTTTTCCATTGTAATGGTGTTCCACATCAAAATGCTGGGACCACACTACAACTATTAGCTGTGGCATAAGTGATACAGGCGGGGAGAAGAGTGGAGGAGAGAACAACCCGGAGCACAGTGTAACTCTATGAGGAAGCGCCCGAGGGGAGAGAGAGGGCCGGCCAACAGGGAAACCAATTCAACCCAATGTCCCGGGATGTCCACCTGTCAACCGTGAACGGACACAGATAGATTATCAGGGGGTCTCACTCCAATAGACCACCTGCTTCCGACCCCCAGGCATTAACCTTCGCTCATCAGTCCTCCTTTGTGACAAGGACTGCCACACCCAAAGGATCATGCCCAGTAAGTGTCAGAGTGCCATGTATTGAAAAGGTTAAGGGTTGCCATGTTGGGGAAATGGCCTTGGAAAAAACCAAAAGTAAAGTAAGAAGGGTTGGAAGGGAAATAAATACATCTGCTTTGACCGAAACTGAATATTGAATGTTCCTCGTTTTGACTCTTGAAAACACTTACATTTCTTTTTATATATTTGTTTTATAAATGATGGCTTGCAACAGATGCCAAAAAAATATACAAAACAAATTACATAACACATTTACCCCCATCTAACATGCTTATGTCTCTTCCTGTTTGGGCTATAATCCCCTGTCACTAACTTCCAGTTCAATTTCCTGAGCGCTGGTTAACCCCCATAGAGCGCAGGTCTTTCACTCACACTGCTAGGGCAAGGAACCTGTGTTCACAAGGGATTTAGCCATTCCTCATCAACCCTCATTTCCACGGAAACCCTTGTTAGCGAGGGCTAAAGTTGTTAAATAGCACTACGGTAGGGCCACAGTGGCAATCAGCTGCTGTCATCAGTGATGATGGATTATTTCTTGCCAAATACTTGAAGAAATGTGTTACATAATTGACTATTCTTTAATATGCTGTGGCATAAAACCATCACTACAACTATAAGTATATAATAAGGCTCCTCAATGAGTCAGATCCTCCGATCACCTATAGGTTTCTATAGACTAAAAAGAAATCAAGCTTGCTACACACAGAAATCTTTGTTGAGATGAGCCCATCCATAGCCTGTATAACTTTACCTAAGCCAACAAGGGAAGCTGTAAACCTTCAACCGTTTGAATGAAACAGTAACAGCTAGTTCTTTTATAAAAGTAAAAGAGACCTTTTCTGAAAAACCCACTGGCAACCATTCTACATTCAACCATTTAACAAACAGAGGATATTGACTTTGACAACTGCACTGTTAGCGCAGTTATAACTCTGTTTTGTTGAATGAATCACAGATTTCTTTTATAACTAAGAATCTGCAATTTATCCGAAACAAAAACTGAACTTTAGTCTGTTAAAAATATGCAGGTGGCACTTTTCCATCTCCCTTTATAAGAAAGTTCCAAAATTAAACAAACTAAGAACCAATCACCAGTACCAGCAAGTCGAGATCTTACAAACTATTCCATGATTTGGATGAATGAGCCTGCATGAAGGATTAACATCAGCAAAATAACTCAACGGTTTCACAATTCTGCAAATCTGCCTTCAACACATGAATACGGTGTGGTTTTGCTTCAGAGAAGAACAATGAGTATTGGGACGTTACAGTGTACTGTACAATACAAAGCCCAACCCTTCAGTTAAGACTGGATTGGATCTTTTCAATCTCTGGTTGTCTCCTAATGACCACGTATGTATCTCTGTTTAATGAAGCGTTTAGCGGCGCATGGCTGTAATCATATACCAAACATTTGGTTTAGACAACATTGGATTTGCAAGAGGCAACATACAACAACATACATATAATTATCTCTGGATATCACGAATGCCAGGCATAAGGCTAGGATCTGCAGTTAAACATTATGATTATAAGATCTACGGTGTCGTGTTTGATCAAAATACCAATCAAGAGGAGAAAGTGGGCAATAACGCCCTTTGATTTTGTCGATTGTTTTGTTGATTCTAGTAATTGATTAGACCTCCGTTCAAAATACATACCTTTGTGGGTCACTGGTAACCCTTATATATACTGTTTATAATACACCTTAAAGGAAAGATGTGTGTGCCTCACACAGCAGCACACATTGGGTGTTATGCTGCTGTGGTTTCCTTTGGGGTGCAATTATTTCATGAAACACTTGAGAATATAATAAACAAGAGAAGGGAAGATAAATCTCAGTTTTGAGCAGTGCAAGCTCAGACCTTTCGTAGTTTTTTTCTATTGCAGAAATACAGTGGTACAGAAAAAATTAAAAATGACTTTAATAGCTACCATAATGAATGGGCAGCCGCATATATTGCAGCAGTGTGTGCGTTTTCGGTAGTCTGCTTCTCCACATAGTTTTTAATGATCCATGCCCTGTGAGCTGGTTGTCTTTCTAATGCTTTTAACCAAGAGATTGACAAAAGAGTTAATTCATTCTCAGTTGTCGGCTCAGCCAAGAGTTGATTTGAGCGGATCACTTGACCACATCAACAAGACACCTCAGCCAAAGATAGACGCAGTGACATGAGTGCAAATTAAATAGATCTAATTTAATCAATCAACAAAACTATGCATCCATCCTCCTAACCCTTTATACACGTTCAAATGATATATACCTTTCTCTTGAATAAACGGTAACCTGTTTTGCTATAGATCTTCTACAGAAAGTAAGGATTTAGGAGTCAAATAGCAACAAATAGGGAAAGACTCATTATTTAAGATACTAAATCTACGTTGAAGTGTGTCAGACAGTTTAATTCATAGTGTCATGAAGCCCCTGAAATCAAGCAAGCATCAGCTGGTCTTGCAGAGATGGGAGCATGAGAGAGAGGGTGTAAGGGGGGGAGTCGGCCACACAGCTCAACAAAGCCTAGAATACTTTCCTGTTTGTTCTATTGTTCAGGCGTTCTCCGTGTCTAGCCTGCAGCAGAAAATGGGTTCTATTAAACATCTGGCAAAGGAACCCAACCGTGGGTTTTGGTTTGAGGCAATTCGATCCATAAACTGCCGAAAGCTTCTTCTATTTTTTTAGGGAACTTGGTTTTAAATTTTGAAGTAGGCTTATACATTGCTACTTTTTCAAGTTTGGTCATTAAATAATTTAGCACATGAAAGCTTACATGAACATGTACGCCAAATGGTGAACGGCTGTGCAGTATATGCAACAGAATCAAACACAGATTGAGGCAGGTGTTAGGGGTTGCTATGAGACAACAGGTGGGAGACAAAGAGCGAATACAAACATGTTTTCATGGCAGTGGGGAGGGGACGACTAGGCCCAGGAGCATAGACAAATGCAAACAGCAGTGAAAGTATAGCAGTTGTTACCTATGAACCACCGACCTTCACAGCATCAGCCACCGCATACAGTTTTCCAATGCCCAGGTCTCTCATCCAAAGAATATAGATCCTAATAGACAACTTCCACTAAAAAACGATTCATAGGATAAGAAACCAAAGAAGATGATGCTGTTACTGAGTCCTAGTAGCGGTAGTAGTAGTAACAGTAGTAGTAGTAGTAAACAAAACTGAGACTGTCACAGACCGAGTTGACAACTATACGACACAGTGTCCCTCCTTGCTCCCACACGAATAAATCAAGTGTCCCAACTGTGCTCCTCGCGCTGCTGACGTCAGAGCAGTGAGTTTTCCATGTTGGTCTCGGCCACCACAGCAACCAGGGGGCTGGAAGCATCCCTCCCCCCCTGACCTGACCCTTGGAGATACTTTTTTTCTAGCCCTTGGGGTATTGTTCCCACCACACTTGAATGGGTCTCCCTCTAATTCATCTCAGCATGTGGAATGGCTCACAAAGGCCCAGAGAGCCAGGGTTTGGCTTTAGAACAAAACTAACTACCTAGACACTGTTACAAAGCCATACGTGTAAAACCAGGGGGCTGGCGGGGGTCTCCGGACTGGACCACTACTAACACTTTGGTGTCATGCTGAAACCAAAGTTGTAGTGGACACAAAAATGTATATCAATATTATTGTACTTCTATCATCACTGGTGACGAGGGTGATGTCTATAATAGTGATAGCCTACTATTAATATTGATAAGGGTTATAATAAAGTAATTGAGTAAAATAGTGTTAGTACTGTAACCAAACATGTCTGCTGCCACAATAATACTACCTGAAACAAATAGTATGCTATTGTCATTCAGTGTCAGTAAAATACGACTAGACTCTTAAAGCCTGCTCATCAAATTGTCAACAGTGCATTGACCAAAATGTCTTAAGTTTATCGTTTATATATAAATATATTTTATATATGTAAACAATTCTCATATTTATGAAATGTTGCACTATTACTGCATTGCAGGCTATTGCCGGACACAAAAAAAACTGAGCTACACGGTGATATTTTACCAGATAACAAACGATGCAAATGAAGATCACTCCATCCCCAAACTTGCATTCTGATAACTTTACAGCATCGTCGTTGGTCACCGTCCAATCGCAATCGCATAAACCACGTCTGTACATTTGATGAAAAAAAATCCCTGCATGACTTACCAGAGGATGAAGAGGAGTTTTCATGGAACGTATGCTAATCCAGCATTGGGTAAAGGGTTTTAAACTAGCAATTAAAAAAAATAGTCAGAGGCGAAAACACCTGCTGTTGTCAAGACGTTAGATGGTTAGAGAGCCGTTAGGAGTCGATGCGATCCCGTCCTTCGACCCCGCGTTGAACACTGAAGGGCGGTCAGGGAAGACAGCAGCAGCAGCAGCAGCAGCCAAGCAGGCTGGCTTCTGCACTCGCTCGTACGTGATTGGGCCAGGTGGAGCAGACAGGCCCGGCCCACCCCTTCCCCGCACACACCCTGGCCGGCGATGACCGCTGGTGCAATGCCTCCTGCTGCCAGAGCAGAAGAATTTGAGAGGGAAATAAATAGATGCACCCTCTTGTTACCTTACCTGTATGGGGAAGGACATTCTTCAGTCAATTTCGTTTTTGTCGCTCGATGACAAGAATAGTCATGTAATAGTCAATGCCCTATCAGCATGTCATCAGGTGGTAGGCCAAAACGTCCAGCCTAGATAGATTACTAGAGGTAGATGAGGGGGCGAGGCTCTTATAAATATCGGTCTGATAGAGCTTAACTACGATGTAGAGTTTGGACAAGTTCCAATGAGGTAACGTAAGGACTCCTTACTAAGGACGTTGTGTCTCTGTGTTTCTGACAGGGCATTTTTAAAGTTGGTGTGGTGTGTAGGCTATCATTTCTCTTTGTTAAATGGGCCTTGACTCAGACAATCGTGTTGCTATAGATGCCAAGCCAATAAACAAAGTAAAGACAAAAGCATTCATGGAGGCCCTAATTGGACGGTGATCTCTTGTCATGTTTGATTAAAGTGAACAACGGGAAAACAGTGGTTTTACGGAGCAGCATAACCTTATTCAGAAAAAGATTACGCAATGGCATATTTTTTATAAATATAAATATTTTTTTTTTTGGTATGACACATTGATTGAGTCTTTAATTTTAAACATAAGGTGGAAGGTGTAGCCTATTTTAAGAATTGATTTAGCAAGCCCTTTCCATCATTCTGTCGTGGTGTGTAAATAAAGATCGCTTAAATGCCATCTATTCATGAAATCATTTGTTTTCCTAAATCATTGTTTTTAAATATATCCATACAAAAATATATACCGTTTAATCACCCAACCTCTTTCAAATGTAACTTTTTTAGTTGAACAAATGTGAAAAAAAAATGCAAATATTAGTTTATACTGGTGCTGGTGTTTGGACGTTTTCACAAAAGATAACAGGAGAAATGTCAGCATTAATTTTATTGAGCAAAAGATGCAATAGAGGAAATTACAAATATATATTCTTCTGGAAAATGCTTTAAAGAGAACACCTGTTTGATTCACAACAAAGTCCTCATCTGCTTTCTACCAAAAGTCATACAACTGGTACAAAACAGTTTAAGAGTTAAGATGACATACCTGTTCCAGAAACTACTTTCACAAAATATTTACTTCGGTTTCATTTAATCGTCATTGAAGAGTTAGCAGCTGGGGAGGAAAAGGTTCAGGATGGTCTTTAGTCCCAATAGACAGTCATTTGGTTTTTCATCTTGTACACAACGTACAAATCTAAAAAGGTACTCATGATTGGTCTCGAATGCATACATGCCCAGTATGCATGACGTATTAAACATTAATTATTTTTAAAGGCATTTAGGTATCTGGGGGTACACCGATTTCTTGTGCAGTGGTCCACCTTGCTGGAGTTGTACTTTGTGCATGTATTTGTGCATTTGTGCACGATTTTGGTCCATTTCCTCTGTTTAACAGTGAGATTGTAAAAGGCAGGAACAGAGGCAGTGCTTGGGGTTTGGAGTCCCAGAACAGGGGAGTATTAACAATATACACCAATCAAGGCACAGTGGAACTAATCAAAAGGCTGGTCCTTCAAAAGTGTTAAATAATTTATGTATATAATTCATAATCCAGTCAAATCTCTTCATATAAACGCTATAGAAAATCGGAAAACCGTGAGAGCACGTGATTGTGAATTCTGTACAGTCAAATCATGATTCATGTTTTTCCTCTGCCAAATGTTATTGACTATAACCAAGATAATGAAGTTGAAAAATGAATATAATGATGCCAGGACAATAAGATGGCAGTTTAACCACATGAAATGAATGAAGCATATATATGCCGAAATAAACCTGGTCTGGCCACCGCTTAGAGAAACTATAGTATTCCCTAGGCATCGCTCTCCCCATACAAAAGTGCATTTCCCATGATTTGAAAGAATTGCAGAACTGACAAGTGAAGCAAAAGTATTCAGAATAATATAAGCAGTCCCAACAACCTTAAGCATTTACATTTTTTGTTGCCCTCTAGAAGGGTTTACAGCCTAGATAGACCGAAAAATAAACAGGAAGTGATAAACAAAAAGCAAAAACTAGGAGGTGTCCCTGTTTTGTGGAGATTTGGGGGAACCGTCCATTCCCGTCAAAGAACTACGATTTGAGTCGTAATGGCCGCCACGTCGGAGTGACTAGTTCCCTTCGAGCCAAGATGGAGTGTCTCCGCCTGGCAGTTTCAGCTTAATGTGGAACTGCTTGAGTGTCTGTTCCAGCTGCTGCTGGTTCCCCGCGTAGTACGCAGAGATGGCGTTGTGGAACAGCATGAGCTGGTTGTGCAATACCTTCACCTGTTGAGGAAAAAAAACAAACAAAGATCAGAGAACATGCCCAACAAAAAAAGAAAAAAGAAGAATCACCTGAAACCTAATCCCCCAGACATCCAGTAAAGGGACACGGGTGTAGCATTGGCCCAAAGCCTTTACCTTGTTCTCCTCCAGAAACCTAAGCTTGATGGAGACGTCGTTGCGCATTCTCTCGTACTTCTCGCGGTGGGCCTGGAAGTGCTGCTGGGAGAGCTCTATCTTGGGCATGGTGGAGGCGTCGCGAGGGCCCAGGTTCAGCTCCTCCAGGTCCGTGCGGTAGGCGTCGTACTCGATCCTAGGAGCGGGGAACCAGTTCAGTCAAAGGATAGAGACCCAAAAATATGCATGCGTCCCTAACAATTACAAATGCATAGTATTTTACGACCTGAATTAATTTACCATTTAGTGATTTATTTAGTTTTTAGATGCATGTCATGCGGGGGGGGGGTATCTTGCTCAGGGAGATGGCAGACTTTCTGTTTCGAGTCGTACACCCTAGCCAGTGGACACATAAACAATGCAGCCCCTAAGGAGTGGGAATAGAGCCTGTCACAACAATAGAGTGAACACGGGACCTGCGGGTACCTTGCGGCTTCATATTGCTTGATGTTGATCAGGGTGTCCTCGATGGTTTTATCTACAAGCGTGTTGACACTGGCGATGAAGAAGTTGATGGCGCTCAGAAGTGTCTCTGCGTTTTTGGATAAAAGCCTTTGGGTTTCAGCGTTGTAGCCAAACTCCTCCTACAGGTGTCAAAGAGGAAGTATATTCCTTCACATCAGTGAATCCAAACAATGAATACAATTTCAGGGAAAGTTTTGATCCAGAACATCAAGCCAGTACACCTCTCCAATCGTTACGTTCAACTTGGGAGAGGTTTTTCAGTATGCAAGGATTACATTTAACATAGATCGACATTTTCATTTTTAATTGTTACGTTTAGCTGGGCTAGAGATGGTTAGGCATTACATAAAAATCTGGCATTAGATTAGAACTGGTAAAGCCGGTGTAGTTTAGAGATTACTGTGAAAGTTAAAGGATCTGAGCAGTGTTTCAGGCATGTCAGCAGGATGTCACTGCCAGCGTCTTAAGAGATGGAAGGTCTTAAATATTAACGAGACATAAATTAAACAGTGATTGCGGCTATGTAGCAAGCTAGGGTGAGTCTGTGGAACACACCACATACAAGTGGACAACCCAAAGCACATGAAGCACCGATTTTTGGTTAACATTTGAAGCGCCACCAAAAATAGAAAATAGCGTTGCATTGTTTTAACAGAAAGCGAATGTAGCGGTGCTGTAGTTTACACAATCGGTTCGAATAAGACTCAAGCCTATTTGGGATTCAACTTTTCTAAAAAGTTAGTTTGGGTCCGTCCCAAAACAGCTGTGTGCTTTTGGCGGAAGAAAAACAAAAATGGTTGTAATGTGCGAATGTGTGAACGAGTGCTGAACTGACGTGGAGCTCTGGAGACTTGAGGCTAAGGTCGGCGAAGGCGTCCCCCAGCGCCTTCTGGGTGTGCATCATCTGGGCCAGCTGGGTGGAGAGGGTCTGGGCCAGCTTGACCACCTGCTCGTAGCGCCGCTTGTTGTCGCGGAGCACCTCGATCTGGCTCTCGAGCTCCAGGTCCACCGTCTTGGACCCCCGACCCATCTTCTCAGACAGGATCTGCCGGGTGCACTGTGAGGAGGGGGGGGGGTCAGAACTTGAACCATAATCCAGGGTCTGGTAGGAAAAGGGAGGACTTCCACAAGAGGCTGTGTTTATAGTGAGGGGTTTTGTCGTGTAGAGGTAATGGTTAAAAGAGAGATGCAGAGAGACGTGGGACATATATGCCGTCTAGGATTAGAACAATGTTCTCTACAGTAGAATGAGGACAGAGAATGTTCCCTCACTTTAATTGAAGAAGGGAGCTACTAAGGGAGCATTAATGTACAAAAGGTTGTAATTTAATTTCATTAGTCAAAAAAAGAACATCAAAAACACAAAATGGGTCAGACCAATAAAAAGATTACTTTGTACGTATTGATGCTCCACTTTCGCACTAGGTCCAATTTCTCCATGGCGGGGTTCTTCAAGTCATCCGCGAGAACCACGGCCCCGCTCGTCTGCTGGCCTGGGTAAAGGAACGCCCTTTAGAACCGTAGACTGAGCTTCTTCTGCACTGTGTTGTAACTAAGGTCGGAGTTTACGCGCTACTAACTTTTAAGGGTTAAAGTCCGTTGCAAAATGGCGGTTTATCATGGTGCATCATTTGGTGGAGGTGGGATAAATTGGGAGGATGAGGAGAAGGGAATTAAACCGAGTGCTTGGTGTCGGCAAGGCATGCTCCGTGACAGATTAAACCCTCTGGAAATTAGCCCATAGTCTCTTTGCTGTTGCTGAGAATTTTCTAAGCACTACAATAGTTATTTTTTTAAAGTTTAAGCACAGGAGGTGAAAACGTAATGTTCTGCCACAATGTTTAAGTTAGTGTGGACTTAACGCCAGAGTAGTCAATATAGTACATATAGCTGCTCAAGAGGACGTCAACCAGCACATTTGAAAAAATCATTAACCAACACAGTGCAACTGTTCTAGTAAATTCATAAATGTATCAGAACAATATAGAGGAAAGACATTGACAGAGGAAAATAGCAAGTGCAGAAAGAGCTTCTAGGGGATGTCTTCTCAAAAGGTCACAGGGAGCAAGCAGAAATACCCGAAGACAGGATTTTCCAGCAAAGCCGCTTTCTTCCAGAGAAAATGTACCCGTCCGGTATTCACCTCAAGCGGTTTAGGTGAAGCTTTGGGAATTTTGACGAGTTTTGATTGTCAAAGCAGGGAACTACCTCCACGAGCAACAGATCACTTGGGTTAAAAAAAAAAAAAAAGCATAGGAGAGAGAAGTGAGGGTTTCACTTTGAATGGGAAACGACCCGTAAGGAAAAAGAGAGGAGGGATGAAACAAGCTCAGGAAGGACAGATTGATGCACATACGGCGATAGAGTTGCTGGCGCATAATCCCTGAGCCTCAAGCCGTGCCTGTGCTTTTACCTGTCTCAGGCTGACTAGCACTGGCAGAGCGGGCCAGACGGCCGCCCACTGCCATACTGGGAGCTACTGGTGTTGTTGGGGACGTGGGCAGGCTGGCTGACCCTGGGAGATATTCACAGTGGCGATTCATTAGAAGTAGGTCTGTTTCCAGTGTGAAACGAGAGGCTATTGAATATCGAGTGATGACATACATCACAGGGTAGGAGTGACTCATCACACTTTCCATAAAAGATCTTCAATCTGGAGTTCATTCATTCATTCCATGGTCTGGCCAATTGACCTAAACATTAAACTCTGCCTTTTGAAATGTAAAAATAGGGTAGCAGACGTGTAGTCTTATTGAATGATAAAAGTGGTAAAGCGAGCCAGAGACTCATAGGAAAGCATAGAGGCATTTGCATTTGTGAAGGCACAATAATAAAGGAAATTAGGGAACAAAATGGAGATGCAGAAGCAACTCATTAAATCACACTTAGACTGTCAGCTATACAAATTAAAATTTTAGCCTGACCTATTTATGAAAGATTGCTGTCATATCTGTACGCATGTAACAGTGTGTGCAGTCATAGCAGTAAGCGGTATTAGGCGGAAAATGGTTCACTTTCTTTGCTATTTTGGATTTTCAATTTAAGATTGAATAATAAGAAAAGAATAAGAATAACAAACATTGTATATTAAGAAAATGGGGAAAATCAATACACTTTAAAAATCGAACGACACAGATTAAAATATAATGCAAACTGGTTCGTACCACTGTATGGCCTTGATTCAATGATGCCCTCTGTTGTTGAAGCGTAGTTACTGGAGGGTACATGGGCCTCCGAGAGGTTAGGTCCACTGGGAGGACCGGGAGAAGTAGAAGAGTCCTGGAGGAGTAGACCATTGTGGTTCTATAAAGAGATTATACTTTCAAACAGGTTTGAATGCAAATGCACACAGCATGTGTTCCCATGGGGCCTCTTTTGTACGGCAACGCAATTCAGTTTAGACATCCTCCCGTATCAAATCGATTGATATCCCTCTAGTAATGTATTCCTTTATGTCAAAACATAAAACACACACACATCACATTGTTATGGGTGTGTGGAATTATTCTTGGACCACTTTACGTAAATTAATATTGATATTTTACTTGTGTAAAATATAGGAAAAAAATACACTTTGGTTAAATGGGTTCACTTAATTTTGAAAATCGTGATAAAGATGTAGATCTATAGTTTCAACTGTGGATACCAAATAAGTATTTACATTTGCAACTAAACAACCAGAGCTTTCGAGATGGAGTACAGTACAGTTTCTGTGTGTGGCGGACTTCCTAACACAAAAGCTTGACCCTATTTGGTACCTTTTCAGAGCTCGGGTCCATCTCGCCGTTGCTGGTGACGGGGATCTCTGCAGCGGAACTTCTATGCGAACCCTCAGCCATGGGGGTTTCCTGTCATTAAAACCGGTTTGCATAAAAGACCGATAGATATTAGTCCATAGATATTGTAGCCCTTCACCAGCCTAGCCTATGGGGTAGCCTTAGCAACAGCATTCTGCATACATCAACACATTTGGAAAAATACAAGACACACCATTGTAACCACAACCCTACTTCCCATGTTACTGCTACCCAACCATTAACAGCAACATTATTCTTCATTTCAGTTTTTTCCTCTTGATTTACTTACAACAGTGTTCAAATTATTTAAGTCTTGGTAAACTGACCTTTCCTATGCCTACTCTTTTTTTTAATGTTCTCACTCATCACAACTTGTTGACACAGCAAAACCGCTCACAGTAGAACAGTAAGCATTTTACATCGGCCTATCTTCTACCTCCAAATCCTCCTTTGCAAAATAACAAAGTAAGAGTGGTGTTATAATAAGCCTCATACAATCCTCTTATTGTACACTATTCCACCATGTCTTGGAGGACAGAGATTTTTATAATATGCAACACATCAGCATACTGCAAATAGTAGGACTTCCAGCAAGTCCTAAAGACGTGGCAAGTCTTAACAGTAAAACTAAGGTGGACTTTGGTTGAAAGTCAAGCAGTTACACATGTATTTATTATGCCATTGAAATTAATGTACTCTGGCCTTTTGCTGTAGGCCGAGTATTAAGAGAACGGAGATGTCCCACTGGGAGAGAAAATCTAGCACTGATAGCAGTTTTACAATGCCACCGTAAATTCAATTTGACTGTGGTAGGGACAACACTTGGCCTAGTGTAGTGCTATTGAAAAAGACCATCTCAACAAAAATTCCCATCTCGTCTTTCAAATAAGGGGCCTCTCTTCAAAATCAAGACTGAATGAAACCAGTTCATATTGTAACTAGTCACAAAAAGAATAAACTCAGGTATGTTATGCATGGAAAATATAAAATAAGTGTACCCACATTGTTAAAGCATGTGACTTCAAAGTTACATTACACTGCCAAGCCCTTTGACAATTTAAAGTGTCGAGATGTGTCAACAAATAAGTGGACAACACAAGCGTTTGAAGAAATTTCAAAAATAATTTTGATTATCATTCAGCCGTGTTGCATATGGATTTTAGAAGTCAAGATGGACAAAAAACATTGCAACAAGCTAGCCATCAAGTTCAAAATAATAATATAATTTATATTGATTATGCAATTCAATTTTCCATAATATCATCCAAATGTATCAAGAGGAAGGAATTATTTTACAAGTTGAGACGTAGGCCTATATCCTTTTATATGACCCAACCCAAGACAAGTGTTGTTAACAGATTTCTGTAGACTGTAGTCTGTTCCATTGGGGTCATATAACACAGCATAAATGTTTAAAGGCCATATGACACCCATATCCAAGCAGACAACAGACACAGACGGGAAAACTTCCACGTGCTAACGGCTTAAATAACGACAGATCGCTCTCCCTGAAGAAAAGCTGGACAAATTCAATCCAGTGGTCAGGAGCTTTCCCACAGGAATACCACATTATGGGTTACACTAGCCATGTCAGTGTTTTCGGGCATGTCAAACAAAATAATAAAATATCTCACAGGACTTTGGCCAACGCTGTCCAATAAATGATTTTATCATGGGTCATTTTATCAACAAGATTTCATGTTACATTCTAGATAATTCACTTTGTTCAGGAATTCGATATTGATGTATTCTTGTTCGAGCCTATTTGCGTTAGCACGCGTATTTTCTGTGCGAGTAAATATGCACTGGGTTGGATAGCTCCATGTCAGTTTTCTTTGGTGTCATATTTGAATACTCAAATGCAGTTGCTTAAGAATGTGAAACAGAACAGATATCCTGTATTCATTGATAAATAGCACTGTGAAATAAATGTAATTCCAGGGATTAATCACATGTACTATCTCAACATTTGAGAGAGCCAACAACGAACAAGCTGTAGAGGCAATAATAGTACTCAGATTACTCCATCTGCCAGGAATTATGGCGGCCAGCACAAACACTAGCTTTTATGTGTTTTGCAATTTCCTTGTTCTACCATTTGGGTTAAAGGTCATTTCACAACCTAATCTTATGCAATGTTTTAATTATAGGGAAACACAAAATATCAATTATACACAGTATAATGGCACAAAAAGAGCAAGATACCTATGTAGCACAGGGAAGCGCCCCAACACCAGATGGCAACATGTTCAGCAACTTCAAGAAACCAGTTTGCAGCCTCATACATTGTCCTGATTAATGTACGACTGAAAAACCCAACAGAGAACCAAAGAGACAATGAAAGCCCCAGCCACCAAAAGCATGTGAGAGACAGGCGCAACAAGCACGTGAGCCAAAAGGCAAAACAATGCAAGCCAAGGACGAGTTCACGACAAGAGGCGATTGGAAGAGGCGGATATCACCTGAGTTTGAGGGCAAGTTTCTCCATTTGCCTCTGGTGTTTCTGAAGTGTTAGTGTGGTGATTTGTAACGTGCTGCTCCTCATCATCTGCACTGCCCTTCGTGATTACAGCATCTCCACTGTTCTCAACATCTGTGTCACTGCATGAGCCCTTACAGACACTCTGGACATCTGTATCTAACTGTGGGTCCACCTCCTGAAACCCGCTTTCCACATGAGGGGCATCAGTGGGGGAATGGTCTTTGTCAAGGTCTACACTTTCATAATTGTCGTCATTCTCATCATTTCGCAAAGAATGCTCCGTTTTAAGATCCTCCTTATAATCCATTTGCAGGTCCGTGGTTATGGTCTCCGATTCAGCTTCAAGTCTAACTTCAGACATACCTGAAAAAAGATATGGATAGACCAAGTACATTTGAGAGAGCAGATTATCCTTACTGTCCAACCTCGGCAAATATGTGAACGGAGTAGCCTATTGATAAATACGGCAAACAGTGTATGCTGTTGTATTCATTACTAGCAATTTGGGGCATAGGTAAGGAGCAACATTCTGGATCATTAGCATAGCTATTTTCAAAGATAAATGTAGTTTATTAAACCCAGATGGGAATTAAGGGTATCAAAGCAGAAAGTACAGGATATTCAGCCATCTAAACGTGATGATCTTCAACAAATTTCAATTTGTAACCAACACAACGACTTGACACTCGATTGTTTATTTAACAACGTAACAGTTTATAGCTAGGGACTACAACTTCCTGTAATGTTTTCCTTAACTGACCTTTGCAGTATCACAGTTTTGAATTGGCATGAACCCAATTTAAAAGACACTACGCCGTCGATATTACAAAGCCATATTCACACAGACATAGTAAAAGATTCATTGAGGCTTATATCTCTTGACACGAAGATGCTAAGGCCAGCAATGGCTAGTTAGGCGAGGCACTGTTGCACACCATACAACATGGCTAGCTCACGATTACTGTCAGTGGACCGCATATGTTCTGCGAGGACCCTTCCCTTCAAAAAACCACGGTCTAAAAACAAAACCCTTTAGTTCTAAGTTACTAGTCGACAAGCGTCCGCATACTAGTACATCTATGGCGCTGGAAGCTACTGTCAACGTTAGCAACGCACACTAAACAGACAGTGGACTCGTCGCAAGTTAATCTGCATAGTAACAATATAGTAAGGGCAGCCCAACAAGTTGGTCTAAATACCCGCATTTTGGTTAAATGTCTGTAAATTAGTAGATATATGAAGGTAATAAACAAGATTGAATTATCAAGCGAGGGGTTTTGAAATGGAGAAAAACTTTATCTTACCTGTCTGCGACCGTGGCTAACTATGTTAGTTAGCTATCGCCTAACAAACGTTTGGTGGCCTTTCTAAACGACGCAACAACTACTCCCAATCACGAAAAGTGCAAAAAATCCACCGTATCTATTGAATGACCTGTGCTTCAGGCTGCGGCTATATCTGCAGTTGGGATCCCGGAAAAACAAGTCGAATGGCTCATCTACTGCCATTATCCGCACAAACTTTGCTGCATGCGACCCCCCCCTGCTGTTGGTCTCCGCTGTAATGTCACGTCAGCAGACGTGGGTGACAGTTTATGGGTCACGTATTTATCACAAATATCAACCAGGAGATTAAGATACATTAGACATCGGCGTTGCCTTTATTTCTATTTTCAAGCGTTTATACTGTCTCTTTATCATTGGTGTCTATAATTCTGTCAGTGATCGTAATAAAACACCATTTCCCAGAAGCACCAGCGGCACGTTTCGTACGTAGGAGCGCAAACTCCAGCCCGACGAGGCCAACCAGAGGCCATATTGGAATCTAGTCGGCTTACACTTGGATGGCACTGAGTGTCTGCCGTTCTGGTAGTCTCTAAAAATCATCTTCCAAACTTATATCGGAGTATTCTTACACGACATTCCCCTCAAGAGCCTGCCAGTTCTGAAAGGCACGTTGTCTCCGTGTTGTTGTGGAAAGAATGAGTCCAACCGATGCTAAACGAGGAGCTAAACGTAGGAAGAACAAGCGGGGCGGTGGCAGTAGCTGCAGTACTGTCTGCAACAGCAGCAGTGGCAAGGCCGGGGTTGTCTCGGCCCTATGTTCTCAAGGAACGACAACACCTGTCCCTGCAGTAAGTTTTTTGACATCCGATTGCAGTGGAAATGGGAATATAGCGTCAATGGCTGGTCTGAATGGAGAGGTGAGTGTGTCACGATATCCAGTTTGTGGCAAAGCCAGGGTCGCTGTCCACATATCAGCGACACATCTGAATTTGGGCCTGACATAGCAGGCGAGGAAGGAAGCTAATGAACCTCTTGGCAGCTAGACAGTATTCCAATTGGCTTAGTACACATAATAAGGTTTATGTACGTTGCGTTCATATGGTACATACATAGTTAACGATATGCACGATGTGGTACTGACCTCGTTTTGTTATTCTAGTGTAAGAAGGTGGCCCAGTGTTGTCTTATTTCATTAGCTTGGGCTAGCCTGAAACAACCATAACATGGGACACTAAGTGAGCGCTATTTCGGTATATTAAAACGTATGTTTAGTTGTTCCACGCCTGTGACATCTACTGAACCTATTGAATAGTGACTTGTCGTTCAGTGTGGGCGATGTGCATTGCTACTTATACAAACATTGGCACATAGGAGTTGCTAACGTGAAGTTAAGTCCTGCTGGGCCTTGTTTGAACTTGGGTGTTTTTTTATGGACTAGACGAACATCTTTTTACGTCTAATATTAAGCATATGATTGCACATTTGGTGGATAAGAAAATTGATTGCAGATTGGTTGGAAATGTATGACGTTGCGTTGTTTAGATATAGCTAGATATAACACTAGGTTAGCATGTTCCATGCTCCATAGCTGTTGTACATGTGTACATACACATCCCAACCTGTGACGATGTTGTCAAGTTTTTGACTAACACACGCCCAGCAGAACCTACTTTCGTTTCACAAGAAGATTAGTACATAATAGACATACTGTGGTTGAAATAAATACTTTCATAGTTATAAGGAAATGGAATAGGTGTACTTAAAATAAGTAAATAGACACACGTTTAATGGAGCCACAGTTCGCCTTCATTGCTGGGAGACATGTTATTGCCATGATTTCCCCAAATAATATCGGTACCATTAGGCTATGCGGTTATTTTGTATTGAATGACTGTCTCAATGTGTTCTCTTTTACCTATGTGCACCCACAATCTCATGTCAAGAGTTGATTTGATGTATTAACTGTTGATATCTACTAAGCATTGTGATATTTTTTCCAACATGTGTATGCCAAAGACTGACAGCTGTCAAATGTGTTATAATACAGTTCATGAGGTGCAATTGAGTGTTCATGTTGGGGTATTTGTTTTCCCCTAGGTTCCAATGAACAATAGTCTCACACCACAGTTCACAGAGGGGCCAGTCAATGCTGACTTCTCAGGAGTCCTTCAGGTAAATTACTTGATGAGAAAATTCAACAAAAAACGTCCACGATAAGATGGCTGTTTACTTTTCTTTGAACCCCACAAATTTCTAGCGTGTGGTTTTGAAAACATGGAAGACGTCTGCCAGGATATAGTTATCAGATTTCAAAATGCAGTAAATAGCCAAGATTATTTATAATTACAATAAATATTTTTTCTTTAATGTTTGACGCTAAGATGTGTTTGGTTCTAAGGTTGTATAATAAGCTGGCCAGTATGTAGACATGATTTCAGACTGTGCATGTTGATTCTGTTACAAGTTTGCGTTACAGACAGTTACGCTTTCATTTAAACAGTGACTACCTGAAGTTAAAGCCAAGAGGGTTGTGTATTGTTTCTACCATCATTTCATCAACCCTCACCTCCCCCACCTATAACAGACCCCGTTCACCTTCGGTCTGAACCAGCGGGCACCCTACACGTCCGGTGATCGATGCCTCTTGTGCCGCTGTGAACGCAAAGAAAGTGTCTTACAGTCTGAGACTGAGGGCTGCGGCCAGAATGGCAGTGACCAGCCCACAAAGAACCCCAGTGCCCTACAGCTGCCCCTGTGGGTCTGTCCTGACTGCAGGCGCACGGTGGAGAAGGAGGACCGACAAACCGCTCTGGAGCAATCGCTTGGGGTGAGTCGCGACGGCTTATAAGTCTGATATAAAGTGGTTGTTTTTCACTCTCCTCTTTGCTTCTTCGTCCTGAAGTCCTGTAGTTTGATTTATATATAAAATGCTACTCTGTTTGAAGGGGTAGCTATGTTTAGCTTTGTCTTGAGTTCAATTGTTTTTTTTGTGGGTTCTTTGTGCTTTTGTGTCCAGAAGTGTCCAGCTTCATTTTCTTGTTTCTTGTGTGTGAAAGTTACCATATAACCATTTATCATACCTTGGGATGTAACAGTTACCGGTGGTACGGTAAACCCCGATAAAAATGTTGTCAATAACAATTACCGTTTTCATTTCAAATAAAATTATTATCTTGGTGGATAACCGCGCCCACGGCGTGGAAACCGTGTGCTTAAATCCTTCCCAGCCCTTCATCCGAGTCTCCTGAAGTTGCCGCGTAGGCGCGTGCACTGTGTAGCGTACAACATAATGTTAATAAGTTTCTTGAAGTTGGAATCATGGCGGAAGGAGGAGACAACAGCGCTCAAGACATCCATCAGCCTTCTAATAGGGATGTGCGTTTCTGGCAAAAATACTACTCAATGTTCGCTGAGAAGTATTCGAATAATATTCGAATATCGTCAATCAAGAACCCCCCCACGGCGCACGCACGCACGCACGCACGCAACTCGTATACACGCACATACAATGACACAGGGAGAGGCTTTTATGATTTGTATGAAATCAGTCTGTTTATTTCAACAACTGCGCCATCAACATTCAACATCAAAATTATTTCAACTTAGGCAGATAGGCCTACATGCACCGAAAACAGATCGCTATTTATTTTACTGAACGCAGCCTGCATGATGGTGAACTAGACACGTCCTAAAGCATACCACTATTCGTAGTGTTGATCAGCAGAGAAATAGTCCACTAAAGACGTTGACATCGCTTGGCAACCGAGGACGCTGGGGTTGAAAAAAAAAAAATCCTCTTTCCTTGACAGCGGTCATTATATGCTTAGCAACGGTGAATTATCAAAAAGATTTTCACCACCAGTAGTTGACATCAAAGAAACAATCCTTTGACGTTAAAAGTTGCCCTTTTGATAATATAATGTATAAATAAATCTAATCAACACTGTTACACTTTTTTAAACTATTTCAGTTTGCGTAGGCCTATCAGTGCTTTCTGAACATATTGAACACACTTTTAAAAATACCGTGATAGTACCGAAAACCGGGATAATTTTGGTCACCATGAGGTAAAATTTTCATACCGTTAAATCCCTAATTATACCACTGTTTTTCTAATAAGCTGTGCTGTAAAATCATAATTGTGGGGCATGGCAGTTTGTCTTGTTGCAGATTTAAAACAAACAAAGATGTAATGAAAGGGTTAATAATTGTTACAAATGTCTTAACATGTTATATTTGTTATAACATGTTAAAAAATATTTGTATAGATACAGGCATTTCCCTACCCCAATATGAGACCCAACTCACATCCATTATCTAACCTATCATATTCATGTACTATGTTACTGGGTCACAGAACATACCAGCTTAGATATGGACATGCTTGCTTATCTTCAAAGACTTTCAAACTTGGAGGTTAAAAGGTCAAACATAGTTTGTATTTTACCTCCTAGTTTTCAATAGGATCACTGGGACCCTGTAATGTTGTATATTAGTGTTCGGTCTCATATGGGTTCTGCATTTCCTATTTCTTAACTGTGGCATGTCAGAGCCTTTCTTACACTTGTTGTGGTTCTTTGCATGTGGTCACTCACTGTGAATATGCTGCGTACAATAAGTGATTATTGGTCGACCAGTCCATAATCTATCGTATGTAGGCTTAAATTAATGGGCACTTGTTTTCAATGTCTTAATAACCACCACAGTTAAATGCCAGCTCTAATAAATACGTTTTTAAAGTGGAACGTTTTCAATACTGGAAACAGGTTTCAATAAAATACGCTTCTTGAATAGAATCCATATTTATATTGCCTACCAAAAATGGGTTCAAACCCTACAACTCCTTCAACATAAAAAGGGTCTTCTTGAACATACACAAGATAAATTAACCTCACCTCATCTCATATTTCCCCCTTGCTCAGAGTCAGGACTTCCTTTTACACATGCCTGTGGGTAATGGAGGCCTGGTGCAGGAGCCCGGCCCAGCGGACAGACTGACCACTGCAGCGCCCACCCTACCCATGCTCCCGGCCCCCGACCTCACCACGCCAATGACTGCAGACACTGTGTGCAGCTGTGAAGCTTGCAACGAAAGACGGTCCGTTTCAAGCCATTCCTCGTCTCCCCTTTAATTAACCTTATGTTTTTTTTTATCAGATCATGACTTGATAAATCTTAGTGTTTTAAATATTCCTTAGTTAGCATTTAAGCATTTTATTGGAATCCAATTAAATTTGAAGTTAATCCTTAGACACATGTCAGTCAGGAGTAGGTGAGGGTTAAGCTCGTTAGAATCTTGCACAGGGCTGCCTACAGGTCGACTGCGAACCCTGGGCATTCGGGTTGAGATTAAACCACCCAAGCAGTCTGGTGGCTTGGGTCTCCTATCTGCCTTTATTAATCCATTTTGGAAACCCCTGAATCTTACCCCCTCTGGTTCGGCCCTTTGCAGGGAGATCTCGGCCGAGTCGGAGAGGGAGTCCCAGCAGCTGCAGAACCACTGGTCGGAGGTGAGGTACCTGGTGCGCTGCATCTACCGGCAGACGGGAACCCCTCTGGGAGACGACCACGACCAGCCGCTGGACAGAGATAAGGAGGGCATGAAGGAGCTTGTGGATAGGTAGGACACAGCCCCCCCATCACCCTAACCTTTCCCCGACGTCCATCCTCTGAAAGCCTATGAACACAACAAGGCCACAAGGAGAGAATATGTGATAGTACTGCATAAATGTAGTGTTGTCTCAGACTAACTTCAGTTGCCATGGGTGTAATGGCCACCATTGAACAAGAAAGGGATTCCGGCTGTTGGATGGGAGATTTTTACTTTTGTTTATTAAGGGATGGTTTTTATGGTTTTTGAAAAGTTTTTAAACTGAGCAATATTTTTGACTGAATAATCAAATTGGAGCCACAAGCCACATTAGGATGGAGCTTAACCACTTAATCGTCAAACCCCCCTGGCGGGCAAGTTTTGGTTACACCACCCCTTCCCCCCAACATGTTGGGTCAATTTTCGGCATCATTCAGTTGAGTGATATGGTCATGTCATACACTGTTTGAAAGCTTAGAATCTCAGGAATGTCATCCAATGTCAACCTTTCGGTGGAATAAATATGTTTAGCGAATATAGATCAAAAATGTCCTAGTGTCTTAGGTCAAAAAAGCCCCCCTCACCCTCCTCCTCCCTTGGTGTGTTCTAACTTTATCGACGTTGTGGATATTCTTAGCAATGAGTTGATACTTCATGTTGGGTCTTGAAATGTTCATAAGAGTCCACAGAAATCGAAAATCAATATTAATTACATTGTGTATATGTACAAGCCATCTTATACAAAGCAGCCGAAAAATAGAAAACCGAAACGCAATGTTTTTTTGTAGAAAACTGCAATTTAGGGTTTGAATTCCGCTATTGTCATCTGATTCATGGAATTCACTGTGTTCGCCAGGGTCTCACGTTGACATAGAGCCCTCACACATGTCTGTAAGAACCCAATACTTCCTTGTTTACAAGCCTTGCAAGCCAATGAGGCGATCAATATCAAAACAGGGCATGTATACTTTGATTGACAGCTACACCAGCAGACAGCAATGGTCGGGGACAAATGCGCAAGGGGTGTGCGTAAACTAGCAGGCTCTTCCCCAGAGGGCGTGTGTGAAGCAAGTGGTTGATTTGCGCGCTCGTGTGTGGTTTTTATTTTTATTTACTTTTGTGAGTTTGGTTTTATGAACATTTTGAAAGATGCCTAAACGCCCGGAGAAGAAAGGAGGGGGAGGGAGGGAATCATGTAAATAGTTATTTTTGTTTATTTTCACATTGTTATTGGAATTTTACTTATTTTTGTTTATTTGTGCATAGTTATTTATAATATTTTTTACTATTTCAGTTTTGGTGTTTATACCATTGCAGTTTTCACTTTTTAAGTACAAGAATAATTAGCCCAAAACACTGGTTGAGCTTTTTTTGTCAAAATTGCATAGGCGGAATAGCTAAAAAGTTTGACTCTTTGTGTGACATTATACCTGTCTCATTAGCATATCAGAAAATCTGATATGCTATCTAAATGGTTCACAAGAAGCCCAGAGAGTAACCTTCAATTTGAGACCAAAGATTATGGCCTTCTACATGTCTGGGTTCACTTTTTTTACTGTATGCATTTTGGGTAAGCCAAAGGTCTTTTTTGGAGTCTCCAGAAAAAAAAAGGACCCTGACGCAGAGACGAATTGGACATGATCATTACATAAAAGGAGCCTTGGAGACTACATATTTTACTGCTTTGTTGATCTGCTTTTACACAAACAGCATCAAAGACCTAGGGCATAGGGCTTAGTAGTGTGTTGCCAAGGGATATGGGGTTTAGTCCAGGCTACTAATCAGCAATGGTTTTGAAAGTTGTGTGTAACCGGCCGGAGGAAACAATATTGTTAGTCTTCCCAGTACGATAGCCAGTTAAATTCTGATAAAATGTCAATAAAGGTTCTACAGGTTCTCAGCTTTCCAAAGAGACCAAGCATGTGATTAGAGGTCATACTATGAAGGAGCAGTGCTCTCTAGAGTAGGCGCAGTGCAAAAACAAAAAAATTGCCAAAAATGGCCCGAAGACTAAGTGGTTAAACAACACTATTTATTTTGAACACAGTAATAGTGAATTCTTGCTCAGTTTCTGACAACTATTATCAGTCTAACAATGTCCGAGCAAACTAGATTTATTGTTTTCATGGCAGCCCGGCCAGTGTCTGCTTCCTGCTATCAGGATACAATCTGCGTTTCATCACAGGTCAGTAATCCACTGTACTCCTGAATCAGTGCCACTCCACGTTCAGCTTGGTCATTGACAACATCAAGAGACTTGACTGCTTCTGCAGCCTGCTGGTAATCATCTCTGTCCTCCCACAAGTCCGGATCAACCGTGAGAAATCCATCTGGAAGTTCCATGATTCAGATCAGTTTCATTGACTTGACATGAATCCAGATCAACAGTGATTGGCTTGGAATTATCGTGCTCTTGGCTTTCTTACATTCTGCATGGCACTAACCATACCGTCTCTTGGTTGACGAACTGACTCCGGACTGTCGAGAAAGCCAACAAGTTTCCTGTGACAAGTACCATGAGTGTTCTGGAAAACCTTGCGTGGATGTAGACTTGAAATGGCTGAATGGATTTGAATGAAGTATTCAAAGCAGTGACTTAGGTAATGCAGCAGTCACTGGACAAAGGAGCACCTGATGCCTGAGGGGCAGAGATCCAGGCTTTCAGGTAGACACGCACTGCAAACACACACACATCACGTAACCCTCTCTCTTCTGCGGGAGTCAGTTTGAACTGAGCCTTAACCATCCAGATCTTGATTCTGTATA